>JAUMJJ010000946.1:0-29675 GCA_033556795.1 Tapera naevia | reverse complement strand
CCCTCCCAGGCCCCGCCCCTTCCCCCTCTCCCTCCCAGACCCCGCCCCTTCCTGGCTCTCCCTCCCAGGCCCCGCCCCTTCCTGGCTCTCCCTCCCAAGGCCCCGCCCCCATCCCCTGTTTGGCCCCGCCCCTCGCCGCTCGGCACGCCCCTCCCCTCGGCTCTCTGCGGGGACTGCGGCTCCCATGATGCCCCGCGGCCGGAAGGGGGCGTGCGGCGCGCCTGCCGCTTCCGGTCGGGGCGGGTGCGGAGGGAGCGAGGGAGCGGTAAGATGGCGGCGGCGGCGGTGCTGGAGTTCCAGCGCGCGCAGTCCCTGCTCTCCACCGACCGCGAGGCGTCCATCGGCATCCTGCACTCCATCGGTGAGGCCTCCCCCGACGCCTCCCCCGACGCCGCCCCGCCCTCTCCCGCCGCCCGCCCGCCCGCTCGCCCGCCGCGGCCCGCCCGCCGCCGCCTGCTGACTCACCCTGGGCCTGGGCCCCTCCGCCGCCCGTTCCGGGCCGGCCCCGCGGGGAGCTGCCACCGCCCCGCAGCGCTCGCTGCCTTCCCCGCCGCTCCGACGCGGGTTACCCCCCGCGCCCTCCCCCCGCCGGCGGGACCCCCGGTGCCCACGGTGCACCGGACCCCCAGCCCGTTTCGCACGGGGCCCCGCACCCCTCTTCCCCTCCTCCCCGGGTGTCCCAAGGTGCCCAGGACCCCCCACCTGTTTCACGTGGAGTCCCATGCCCCCCCTTCCCCTCCTCCCAACGGGACCCCCGGGTGTCCCACGTTGCCCAGGACCCCCAGCCCATTTTGCATGGGGCCCCGCACCCCTCTTCCCCTCCTCCCCGGGTGTCCCAAGGTGCCCAGGACCCCCCACCTGTTTCACGTGGACTCCCATGCCCCCCTTCCCCTCCTCCCAGCGGGACCCCCGGGTGTCCCACGGTGCACCGGACCCCCAGCCCGTTTCGCACGGGGCCCCGCACCCCTCTTCCCCTCCTTCCCGGGTGTCCCAAGGTGCCCAGGACCCCCCACCTGTTTCACGTTGAGTCCCACGCCCCCCCTTCCCCTCCTCCCAGCGGGACCCCCAGGTGTCCCACACCACCCCACGGTGCCCAGGACCCCCCACCTGTTTCACACGGAGTCTCACGCCCACCCCCCTTCCCCGCCTCCCCCCCGTCCCAGCCGTTCTGTGGGTCCCTGCTTTCCCCCACACCAACGGGTGCCCCCCACTCCTTCCCCACGGAGCCCCTTGCTCCATTCTCCACCCTCTCCAGCGGGACCCCAGGGTGCCCCATGCCACCCCATGGTGCCCAGGACCCCCTACATGTTCCACATGGGGCTCCAGTCTCCCCATCCCCAGCGAGACCTCCAGGTGCCCCATGGTGCAAAAGACCCTGCACCCATTCCAAATGGAGCCCCATGCCCCACACCCCAGGGGACCCCCGGGTGCCCCACACTGCCCCATGGTGCCCAGGACCCCACACCCTTTCATGCAGGGGTCCTTATGCCTCCTCTTCCCCCTAGAGCAGCACCCCTGGCTCCCCAACACTGGCCAGTGGTGCCCAGGACCCCCGACTCATTCCACATGAGACCCCATGTCCCAGTCCCCTCCCTGTGACGGCACCTCTGGGTGCCCCATGCTCTGGCACCACCCCCAGCAATGGGGGGACCCCTGGGTGCCCCACACCAGCCCGCGTTGCCCAGGAACCCATACCCATTCCCCATGCCCTGGCTCTCCACCCCACGATGGGACCTCCTGGTGCCCAGGTCCTCACACTCAACTCCTCGCTGGGTGAATGTGCCTGTCTTGAGGCATGGTGGGCAGAGGCTGGGCCCGGGGGGGGCTGCCTTTTTCTCTTTTGGGGTTCCTGGGTTGGGATATCCCCAACCTCAGGGACCTGGGTGAAAAGTCTCAGCTGGAGGAAGCATTTTCTGCCCATCCCCAAGCGCAGGGGTTGGTGGAGAGGAATATTTACGTGGTGGCAGGGAAGAAAGTGCATTGTTTTGTGGACAACTCGTGAGATCGATGTGGTATAAACAGAGTTTGGTGTGGCCTTGTAGGCCCTCCAGAGCCAGAGTTACTCACACTGGTGCACAGAGGGATGATTACATTATCAGAGTTCCGTGTGGGAAGGAGCACTGGCTCCTGCAGCAGTTTTGTACCTACTATTTGTCTGGCCTCAGAAACTCCTGAGGAGTTTTCCCATGTGCTGCAACTGGAGTTTTACCTTCTGTTTGTTTCAAGACACTTTGTGACAGTTTCTGTCTAAGGCTGTTCTGGACATTCAAGTGGGGGTTGTGGCTGATGGCAAGTTGGACCTGAACCAGCAGTGCCCTGGCAGCCAAGAGGGCAACCGTGTCCTGGGGGGCATCCAGCAGGGTATGGGCAGCCAGGAGAGGGAGGGGATTGTCCCCTCTGCTCTGCACTGGGGAGGCCCCACCTTGAATATTCTGTGCAGTTTTGGGTGCCGTAGGATAAAAAAAGACATAAAAGTACTGGAGAGTGTCCAGAGGAGGCCACAAAACTGTTTTGAAGGGTCTGGAGGAGAAATCATATTGAAGAGAAGCTTCAGTCCCTTGGTCTGTTCAACCTGGAGGAGAGGAGACTGAGGGGAGACCTCATAGCAGTTTAGTGTTTCCTCAGAAGGGAAGGAGGAGGAGCAGGTGCTGAGCTCTTCTCTCTAGACCCAAGGGAATGGCAGGAAGATGTGCCAGGGGAGAGTCAGGTTGGACATCAGGAGAAGGTTCTTCCCCCAGCGGGTGGGGGAGCCCTGGAACAGCTCCCCAGGGAAGCAGCCACAGCCTGACAATAAATATTCCAGAAGCCTTTGGCCAAGGCCCTCAGTCCCACAGGGTGAATGTTGGGATTGTCCTGTGCAGGGCCAGGAGTTGGACCTGATGGTCCTTGTGGGTCCCTTCCAACTGATTCTGTGGTGGCAGGGAGGTGTTGGTGCAGTGAGGAGGTCTCTAGATGTGCTGTGGGTATTGCTCTTTGAGGTCAGGGCATGCAGTGTAGCAGAGGGGCTGCCCCAGCAATGGTGTGAAAGAGGAATTCTCGATTCTTACAACACGTGGTGCTTTGTGAATGGGCTCTGGGAGCTGCTCTCACCTTGCTCTGTCTGGCAAATAAACATTTCCGAGTGTCCCCATTAGAGCTTGAAGCAGGAATTGCTGCACGGTCTTGTCAAGTAGCTCATCCCTCCCAGCTCTGGTTAATCAGTAGTTGGTGATCTCAAGCCTGTCAGCCTGATGGCTTCTGTCTGGATGGGTTTGGTCAGGAGTGACAGCTCGTGGTGCCGGTTGGCGTAAGCTGGAGCAGTCCAGAGCGCGCTGCCGCGACGCTTCTCTGCGTGAGAGCGAACTTACTGTGCTTCTGCCACCTCCTGTGTTAAATACCAGGGCCTGAAAGCTGCTGGGGGACAGCGTGGAGGATTTTGGTTCCCTCTGGAGAGCTGCACAGCGGATTCTGGCTTTGAGTAGAAGCTTGGGAGTTGGAACTGGATGATCTTTAAGGTCCCTTCCAACCCAAAGCATACCGTGGATGATCTTTAAGGTCCCTTCCAACCCAAAGCATACCCATGGATGATCTTTAAGGTCCCTTCCAACCCAAAGCATACCCATGGATGATCTTTAAGGTCCCTTCCAACCCAAAGCATACCGTGGATGATCTTTAAGGTCCCTTCCAACCCAAAGCATACCCATGGATGATCTTTAAGGTCCCTTCCAACCCAAAGCATACCCATGGATGATCTTTAAGGTCCCTTCCAACCCAAAGCATACCCATGGATGATCTTTAAGGTCCCTTCCAACCCAAAGCATACCCATGGATGATCTTTAAGGTCCCTTCCAACCCAAAGCATACCCATGGATGATCTTTAAGGTCCCTTCCAACCCAAAGCATACCCATGGATGATCTTTAAGGTCCCTTCCAACCCAAAGCATACCCATGGATGATCTTTAAGGTCCCTTCCAACCCAAAGCATTCCATATTCTAATTTGGACTACCTGTGCAGGGGCTGCTGGAGAGGAATATTTACGTGGTGGCAGAGAAGAAAGTGTTGTTTTGTGGATAACTCATGAAAGCAGTGCTGTGTAAACAGAGTTTCTGTGAGGTTGTGTGTCATTGGGCCCTTGTAGGCACTTCAAAGCCAGAGTTACTCACGCTGGTACACAAAGTGATGATTACATCCTCAGAGTTATGTGGGGGAAGGAGCACTGACTCCTGCAGCACTGGTAACGCCCGATCAAAAGCAGGATGCACCCAGCTCACGGGGCTGATAGTCTTGTGCTGTGTTTTGACCCCAGAATTGCAACTTAATACACAAAGCAGCAACATCAGAAATCCCAACAGTGGGATACCGAGCTCTGGAAATCCCACTGAATTGCTTTATTTGCTTCTGCGGCTTCGGCAGGGGAGGATCTGTTGGGAGATGATGTTTTTAAATAAAACTTGAGCAGTTGGACAAGCTTAATGAGACTCCTTCAAAATTTAAATTACAATCAAGCTGGAGCGCACAGTTGTGTCTGTCAGCTGGATTAAAGGCTCTGTAAAGTACAGACAAAGTCCTCCCTGTAAACTCTGCTTTTAAACTTCCCCCATAATTTACTTTTCAGGTCTGACTGTTGAATCCGCTGTTGCCTGTTGTAACAATTCCTTTTATTTTTTGGTGCTTTTCCTAGAGCTGACTGGTAATTGTTGTCTGCTACTGAAACAGAGTTAAAGGTAACTTTTTTCCTCTCTTCTAGTGAAGCGTGATGTCCAGGAAAATGATGAGGAAGCGGTGCAAGTCAAAGAGCAGAGCATCCTGGAGCTGGGGTCGCTTTTGGCCAAGACTGGGCAGGCAGAAGGTGAGCCTGAACTAAGTAATGAGGTAATGGGTAAGAGATGTGTCACAGTCAAGTGAATTTAGTCTCCTTTAATGGGATTGGAATAAAGGCAGGTTTTGGCAGAAAATGTTTCAGCAGAGACGGGACAGAAAGGAAAAAAAACTAGATAAACAGCATAAAATATTGACCTTGGCCCAGTATTCCAGAAGATTGCTGGTGCTTTGGACAGTTTGTGACCCTTCGACGCGTGGCTGTTTTAGTACCAGTGACTAAAGTTTTGTTGTCATGTGTGAGATGAGAAATTTCTCTTGGTTTGTGTTTTAACAATCTCAAAGCCTCGTTTCAAATTGGCAAGTTTGTCCCCAAAAGTCATTTCTCATCAGCAGCTTCTTTCTCAAATGATTGATCTGCTGAAGCATCCCATCAGAAAGGCCTTGCCCAGCTTCTTGTGGGAGAAAGACTGGACAGTCCTGTTGTGAATGTTCAGAGGGGCAGGAACGGGACAGAGTTCTCTGTTCAGTGATTGTTGAGTTGAATCTGTTTCCCAGGAAGCTCAAAGTGATGTGTTTGTTCTTCTGCCCTCAGCAGTTTAGTTTTGTTTGTTTCTTTGTTGAGGAATGCTCTTGCTTTTTGTGGAACAACGTTCATTTCCAGTGTTTCAGGAACTGATCCACCACATCCATGGTGTCTGTGTCCTGCCCGTGGTGGACACGTGGCCGTGCTGTAGCCCTGATGCTCTTTATGGTTCACAGTGTGTGCTTTTAGCAATCTGAGACCAGTTGGGGAAAACAGGCCAGGAGAAGGTGTAATCAAGCTGGAACTGGACTGGGACTGGGACATGGGACGGCTGGAGTAGTTCCTGGAAAGCTGTGTAAGGCTGATCAAGGTCACACTTTTGTATTTGTTCCAAAACATAAGCTTGGTGTCTCAGTTTCTGTACAAACCTGTTTGGTCATGGCCATTTGACCAGTCTACCCACCTCTACTTGTGTTTGAGTGTTCTGGACACCAATCCTGCTGTGATTTGGGGTTGAGCAGAGCTGGTGACAAAGGAGATGACTTGCTGTTAGAGCAGTGCTGCCAACAACAATGCAACTCATCTCACCTGACTATAGATGTCCACTTTGGGTTTCCTGGTGAGGAAAATAAGCCCTTCCAGCCCATGGATTCATCTCTTTGAGCAGGACAAATGAAACCTGTTGTACAAATGCCCATTTCTCTAATTGACTGTTAAAGGATCTCAAGCCAGTTAACCCAGGTACAAGGTGTCTGTGCTGTCCAGGTGCCCTGTGAACTCCAGTGTCTGTGTCTGTAGAGGTGACTGCACGTGGCTTGTGTGTGTGTTTGGGTTAGAAAGGGGAAAATCATCCAAAGAGCCTTTGGAGTGGCTGTGTGGATGTGCTGTGGTGTGCAGGAGCCTGGGAGAAACGCTGTTGGGTCTGTGGTGGCTCTTGTACCACTGTTGGGCTTGGAGTAGGCCTGGCCTTAAGTACAACCTCACACGAGTGTGAAGAACCTCAGGGTGCTCAGAGGATGGTGAACTGGTGGCATTTAAGGGGAAGGCCATGTGCTTGTAAATGACAATATTAACTCATCAAAAGCAGGTTTAGGAAAGTGCAGATGTGAAATGCATTTGAAATGTATTAAAGGGAACACTAAACTGCAGAGCAACTCTGTTCTGAGTGGAAGAAGGTGAATTTGGCAACAGTAAGCAACCAGTGAGATTGGAGTGAGACTGTCAGGTTGTGCTTTCTGGCAACACATGGTGAAGCTCTGGGATGCAGAAAGGGGACAGCACAGCCTAGGGATGTGCTCATCCTGTGGGAAAGGCACCATCAGCTTCCCTGCTGGGGGAGGTTGGCTGGTTGGAGTGAGAAGCAGTCAGGGTCAGCAGCTTCTGCACCAGGTACATAAAGGTGCCCAGCAGCCACGTGGATATTCAGATCCAAGGGGGGTGAGCCAGGTGTTGTTTAACTTAATGAAGAAACTACTGAGACTCATCTCCTTGTGTCCACCTTGGGTGCCCTGGTTGAAGAGCTTTTACAATTAGTGGAGAAAAATAAACCCTTCCAGCACACAATTCATCTCTTCCCCCCTACACCAGGTACACAAAGGTGCCAGCGCCCCACAGCCACGTGGATGTTCAGATCCAAGGGGAGAGAACCTGGTGCTGCTTTAACTAACAAGGAAACTGCTGAAACTCTGCCCTTTTTGGTCTGAATGGAATAGATCTCATTCTTGTGGCTTTTGCTGCACACCTTTTAGTTTTAGCTAGTGGAATTTCTAGCAGATTTGAGGTTGCAGTGGCTGCTTGGCTGCTTTCAGGTGATGACTTCCCAGTGATGAAAAAGTCCGTGAGCTGCAGCTTTGGGGGAAAATCCACTGCAGTTTGGGGTTTGAAAGTTGCAACTGCTGTGCTGGAGACTGCTGAGTGTGGGGTGGAGCTGTTGCTTTTAGAGGACAAACCTCTGGTGACCTGTGGCCTTTGTGTAATAAAACAGCAATAATACAAATGACGCTGTCTGGCTGCCTGAAAGAGATTAAGGGTTGCACTGGCAGATTAATTACTTTGTTTTTAGGTCAGTTCTAGATTTTTATAGCATTGCTTAAAACTAGAATCAGAGTAGCTGGGATCAGGAATTCAGGTACATGGCTGATAGCTTATGGAAGCATTTTCTCTGAGGATGAGTGGCAGACTTCATTTTCCAGAGCTGCTGCTCATCACTTCTCCAGAGCTGTCAGTCACACCCCTTTGCCAGCACTGCATTGGCTTAAACCAGTCCTAAAAATAGTTGATAGTTACGTTGGTAGGAAAGGGAAATTTCTATGGGAACTTTGAGATTGCACGTCTGAATGCAGAGTGTGCAAATCACAGGGATGTTACTGCTGGTGACTCCACTCTGGTTCCCAGCAAATCCTTGAACCAGTCAGTGGGGAGATAAGAATCATAGAATCATGGAATCGTGGAGTCATTGAGTTTGGAAAAGACCTCTCAGTTCATCCAGTCCAACCATCAGCCCAAACCATGTCCCATAGTGCCACGGCCACATGTTCTTTGACCCCCTCCAGGGATGGAGACTCCACCACTGCCCTGGGCAGCCTCTGTCAGTGCTTCACCACTCTGTCAGTGAAGAAATTTTTCCTAATATCCAATCTAATCCTCCCCTGGCACAACTTGAGGCCATTTCCTCTTGTCCTATCGCTTGTTACTTGGGAGAAGATCCCAGGATCCACCTCACCACAACCTCCTTTCCAGGAGTTGCAGAGAGTGATAAGATCTCGCCTCAGACTCTTCTTCTCCAGACTGAGCAGCTCCAGGTCCCTCAGCCACAATGTATTTCATGTCATTCCTCCTTTCTTTCCTCCTTTCTTTCCTTTCCTATGTGGAAGAGGATGTTGGGCACTTAAAGATGGGACTCAGTTGGTCCTGAGGAGCTGGTGTAACGCAGCGATGCAAAATAAGAGGAGCGGTTCCTTGTCAGAGTTGAGAGTTGATGGATCTTGGAGGGAGCCTCACTGCCTGGTGCAAACAGCCATCCATCCAGCCTGGCAGTTCTTAGTTGCAATGCATGACCTAATGAGAGGCAGACTTGTTCCTGGTGTTAAATACAGTGTTTTCAAGGGCTTGTGTGTGTTGCTTCAGGGAAAAGCACAATTCCCAGCTCCTGGACAACTCCAGCGTTAGTGCTGCTTCTCTTCCAAGCCCAGAGGGTGACCTGGAGCCCACCTTTCTTGGATTGCAGTGAGAGGAAGGTTGCTTGAGAACAGCCCTGTGCAGAACTGATGTCTTGGAAGCTGCTGCTGTCACAGTAGTTTGTTTGCTGCACAAGAAACCAAAGTGTTTGGCTTTGGTTGAGATTGTTGGGATTTACCTCCGTGAGCGGTGCTGAGCGCTCCTAGGAACGAAGGCGGTTTGGGGAGAGTCATCATTTGCCACGAGGCAGTTCCTTGTTGAGTAAAGGCTGAGCACTGGTTGAAACTGTCAGCCAGCAGGGCTCAAGCTTAGATATTAAAGTAGCTGTGCCTCAGTCCTGAAAACCTGCAGAGAGAGAAGGTGGACTCAGTGTGTTGCAATCCGACATAAAGTTTCACTTCTTAACAGGGTGAGAAATGAGTTGTGTCAGGCTTGATTAAACTTTTATAATAAAATAGGTTGAAAAAGTAAATAATTTAAGGAGTATTTTTTAGATCTTAAGATGTTATTATAACAATTCTTTTGCATTGCTGCTAAGTGAAGTATGAAAGAAACCTTGTTCTTGACTGGTTTTATTGGAATCCTTCCAAACTGGGCTTCTGCTAACGCTCCTCCTAATTGAAATACAGTTAGATTAGTCTCTTCCTTTAGTTTTGATTCCAATATGAGTTTGGTACAGAATACATTGAGGACTCTGAAATAGTCATTGCAGGTTTTGTTTTGATTTTTTACTATCAAATCTTGTAAGCCCAGCAGTGTAAGGTCTTCCTGATGCTTGGGTGAGAGGTAAGATTCTGGGACAAATAAGCTGAGATTTCAGTGTACAACTCCACTGCTTCCTGAGCCAGTGTTGAGGCTGCATGGTGCTGGGCTGCTCCAAGTATCATCTTCCCTGCTATAAACAGACATCACAGCAGCCGACCCAACGGCCACGTGTTGTTTGTCACAGGAGAAGGCTTGTAACCTGGTGCTGTGGAATACCAGCCCGTGAGTCCCTTCTGCTTCTGCAAACACCGAGTCCCAAAACTGCTGTGGTGGTGACTGCCACCATCCTCTGCTCTGTGGGAACAACATCACAGAGTGACAGAATGGTTTGGGTTGGAAAGGACCTCAAAACCTACCCAGTTCCAACCCCCTTGCCATGGGCAGGGACACCTCCCACTGGATTGGGTGCTTAAGACCCATCCAACCTGGCCTTGAACACCTCCAGGGATGGGGCAGCCACACCTTCCCTGGGCAACCTGGGCCAGGGACTCTCCACCCTCATCCTGAAAAATTTCTTCCCAATGTCCAATCTATATCTCCCCCCTTCCAATTTAAAGCCGTTCCCCCTCATCCTGTCACTCCAGGCCCTTGGAAAAAGCCCCTCCCCAGCTTTCCTGGAGCCCCTTTCAGTCCTGGGAGGCCACTATGAGGTGCCCCCCAGAGCCTTCTCTTCTCCAGGCTGAACAACCCCAACTCTCTCAGCCTGTCCTCACAGCAGAGGGGCTCCAGCCCTCGGATCATCTCTGTGGCCTCCTCTGGACCCATCCCAACAGTTCCATCTCCTTCTTATGTTGGGGATTCCAGATCTGGTCACAGCACTCCAAGTTGAGTCTCCCCAGAACGGAGCAGAGGGGCAGAATCCCCTCCCTCCCCTCTGCTCCCACTCTTTGGGTGCAGCCCAGGACACCCTTGGTTTCTGGGCTGGCAGCGCTCGATGTCAGCTCCTGTTGAGCTCCTCCTCCCCCAGCACCACAAGTCCTTCTCCTCAGGGCTGTTCCCAATCCCATCACCCCCATCCTGTATTGATACTGGGGGTTTCCCTGACTCAGTGTAGGACCCTGCCCTTGGCTCTGTTGAACCTCATGACATGTTGGGCTATTTCTTCATAAAGAAAGGCTTTTCCTTTGTGACTTTGGGATGATCTTCAGAACTGTAGACTAGTAAAGAGACGAATAGAATCAGAGCTCTAGTTGGGTAAGGCAAGATCTCATTAGATAATGTGGGCAGCTGAGTGTTAAGAAATGTCATTTTTCAGCAGCAGAGCACAGGATTTATTGGACTTTCCAGGCCTGGCAGACTAAAACATCATACTGGGAGTCAATAAAAATTTAAGCTATAAACTCTTTTGCCCTCTTTATAGAAAATTCTCAAAGCATTTAGCAGGTGCTTACGTTTTTAAAGCGTGCCTGAGGCAAGCCTAGTTACAAATGGTGTTGTAATTGGGCGAGCGGCAGTACCGGGAGGTGAGTGCTCGCTGTGTTTACTGCAAGGTGTTTCTTCAGGTGACATTTATCACTCTTGTCTGGTAAACGATGTTGAAAAACAGCCTGTGAAGTGTTTGGTGTAATAAGTGCTCTGTGTGGACGTGCAGGCTCCTCTGGCTGCAGTGAAACTCCTGGCTGAGTGGGTTTTTTTGTTGTTTGGTTGGGTTTTTTTTTGTTTTGTTTTGTTTTTTTTTTTTAGGTTGGAAAGGACCTCTGAGATCATTGAGTCCAACCTATAACCCAACACCAACACCAACCCATCATCTAACCCATGGCACTCAGTGCCTCATCCAGTCTCCCCTTAAACCCCTCCAGGGTCGGTGACTCCACCCCCTCCCTGGGCAGCCCATTCCAATGACCAATCACCCTTTCAGGGAAGAACTTTTTCCTCACATCCAGTCTAACCTTTCCCTGACCAAGCTTGAGTCCCTGCCTTCCAGTTCTGTCCCTGGTCACCTGAGAGAAGAGACCAACCCCTGCCCCACTACAACCTCCTTTTAGGGAGTTGTAGAGAGCAATGAGGTCTCCCCTGAGCCTCCTCTTCTCCAGACTAAACAGCCCCAGCTCCCTCAGTCTCTCCTCGTAGGGCTTGTGCTCCAGCCCCTTCCCCATCTTCGTTGCCCTCCTCTGGACACTCTCCAGCATCCTGACATCTTTCCCAAACTGGGGGGCCCAGAACTTCACACAATATTCAAGATGAGGTTGTACTTCACTGTTTGTTTTCTCTTGCCCACAGAGCTGGGAGGGCTCCTGAAGTATGTTCGACCCTTCTTGAACTCCATCAGCAAAGCCAAGGCAGCTCGCTTAGTGCGATCCCTGCTCGATCTCTTCCTGGATATGGAGGCAGCCACGGGACAGGAGGTGAGGCTGAACTTCCAGCAATGCTCTGTTCCTCAAAAGCCTGTAACACCATTCTCTGACCTACTTTACTTCACAGTGAAGCATTATTCATGTCAGGAAATATTAATTTAATGCATTTGGATATATTCTATTAATAAAAAATAATCTAATTCAATTCACTCCTAGCCATGTTTTTCTGCAAGCCTTGTCCTGCTGAAGTAGCTCTCACCCTGGCCATTTCTCATAGGTTTGTATTGCTTCCTGAAGGGTGTGGGGTAAGATCAGGGTTTGGGATAGGAGAGGGAAGAGGTGCTACACCTGCTCCAGGAGTGGAAAGGTGGGTATTTTGTGATGGCACAAGGTCAGAGGAGCTGAGACTCAAGGTCTGTGCAGGAGTTGGTGGGATGAGATGGTGTCATTTAGAAGAACTCTCCCCAGACACAAAAATGCATTGCATGGGGTTGTCTTACTGTAGGGTGGGTGTGAAGTTTACTCCTGGAGTGAGATAAGTTTTGCAGTTAGCAAGTGTAAGCTGCTCCCACTGGATTAAATTCTCCACTGGAAAACCCATTTGGGCTAAGATAAACCACAGTTAGGATTTCTTCTGTCCTCATTAGCTCCCTAGAATACAGTTCTTTTTCTTTTTTTTGTCTATATGACCTGAGGGTTATTTGGAGAAGGACAGGAGCAACTCATAAATGATGAGGAGCCACTTATAAGCAGCGCTGGCCTGCGGTGGTGTCGGTGGCACTGGCCAGCCAAAGCCGTTGGATGGAAAGGGGAGCCAGGGAGGCCTCGTGCAGCAGGGCAGGGACAAAGCCCACACCACACCATATGCACAATGATGGGCAAATTACATCTAGAAAGAGGTTCTGCTGTGTTGAGAGGTGGGTGGCATCCTCATTGGCCAGATTAGTGCTGAATTATCATCCTTTGGTTCAGGTAACCTAGCAAATGTTCTTCGTTTGGTGTTCAGCTCTTGCATGGCACGTTACCACACGTGGTTACAGACAGGATCTTTTGCCCATCCTTTGATAGCAGACAGTAAAGGAGGTGAGATGGGATGTGCAGGGGAGAAAGGAACCCCTAAAGGGGCCAAGCAGAAAATGAGGGGCTTCAGATTTCTTCTGGACATAAGTGATGGTGTTTGATACAATCCCAAAAGGTGGCATTTTATGGCAGGGGAAGAACTTGGAATAACAGCGATGGAAATAGGGCCCAGTTAGTCAGAATGTTCTCTTTCAAGCATATTCAGAAGCCAAACCCAAAACCTTGAGGAATTATGGCACCTCACCTGTGGGGTTCTTAACGCAGTGATCCTGAATGCTCTCAGCACCTCAGACGTGTTTAGAGGGACGTTTCTTTCCTCGGTGTAACATGTGTGAAGATGACTCCCAAGAGCCCAGTAAAGCAATGAAATTAGAGATTCAGCCAGCTCCTAATGCTCCAGCTATCCCTGTGATAAATTGCAGCTTCATAATGGCATTTCATAAAATGTCCTTATTTAATAAGCAGCGATGAGGAGCTGACAAGTCATACAGTGGAGAACAACTCCAGGGCTGCTCCAGCAAGAGCTGCCATCAGAGATCCTGGGAAAAGGTGTTCCTGAGCCCAGTGCCCCAGGATGGCTTATTGTGTGTTAGAGGCTAGTACTAAATTGACACCCTCTGCTGTTATAGTTGGGGTGAAACATCACTGCTTTGTTCATCCAGGGAATCTCAGCAGAGATTGCCATTGGATTCCCTTACTCTGCTTTGAAATGATGGATAAAGCCTCCAGTGTCACTTACTAACTGGCTCCTGGCTCAGTTGTCAGTAGTGGACACATGTGTTCTGACATATTTAGGCCCTAAAACACATGCACTTCATTTCCCTTTCTTTCCAGAGCAATTAAAAATAAGTTTTTCTCTATGGCTGTGTGAAATGGTGTAAAACACACTGAAAGGGACTGCAAAATCTCAGTCCATCCCTTGCCCTAAGGCAGAAAATCAGTTCTCTGTACCCAGATGTTTTTATTTCAGACAAACACAGCTGTTAAAGAAATGCTGTTAGGATTTCAGCAGTAATTTTTACTGGTGAAACTTAGGAAGCCAAGTCTTTATTTTCGTGTTCCAGTGTGGCAGGATTGTCCCTGGTGGTTGGAAAAGTCATTGGAAACCGAATGCCTTAGAAAATCAGCTGAAGAGGGTGGTCTTTTGGGGTTTTTTTGATGGTTAAAGCTTAAACTAAACCTTAGTTTGTCTTCTGAGCTTCACTTTCTCTTGCAATTTGTGTTGTAAGCAGTATAATTCTGTGAATGTTGTCACAAAGTGAAGTTGATGAAGGAGATGAAAATGTGTAGTGCAAGCTGTAGGTGCTCTTTATGATTTTGAGGAACACTGCTGTGAATTTGAAGTGTTTGGTGTGTGGTTACCAATGAGTCATTGTTGAAGAGAAGTTGTCTAACCCTGTGTTCTTGAGCTGTGATTCTCATCAGTGGAGAGCTATGCTGTGCTCTGATGATATCAGGGGTGGTGTTGAGAGACATCTGGGGTTGGCACTGGTGATGGAGGCTCATCTCCAGGCTCCTCCTAAAGCTGATCTCAGGTGCTGCTGTTCAGCTGACTTATTTCCTTAAACCACATTGTGGAGATTCAGGCTGTGTTGTGTTTCTGTTGCTTCGTAGGAAATGATTGAACCTGTAAAGAGGGGCAGCAGAAGGCTTTACACATTTCTTTGTGCTCCCTTTAAGGTCGACCTGTGTTTAGAGTGTATTGAATGGGCCAAATCAGAGAAGAGGACTTTCCTACGTCAGGCTCTGGAGGTATGTTATAATGTGATCCCAAACCATGGTAATATCAGCTTCTCTTCATCAGATTTAATCCTCTAAAAGTAGAGCACTTGTAGAATGTTCTCCAGATCTCTGTGTGTGATGGACGGGCGATAACCGTTACCCAAAAGGTAGTGACTCCCTTGAACTTTACCCATTATGATTAGATCCCACCAATCTACCAAGGGGTAGATCTTGTCATAGAGTCACAGGATGATTTGAGTTGGAAGGGACCTCAAAGCCCATCCAGTTCCAGCCACCTCCCACTGGATCAGGGGGCTCAAAGCCCCATCCAACCTGGCCTTGAACACCTCCAGGGATGGAGCAGCCACAGCTTCTCCAGATCTGGACTGTACAGTGCGATGAACGCACGCTAATTTTGTGAAATCCACGTAGATAAGAAAGCAAAGTTTCATTTGCTAGAATAGACTTGTACTCCCTTGTTGTGATGTTCCTCTCAGCAGTCCCTTTTCCATTCCACAGGCGAGGCTGGTCTCTCTGTACTTCGATACCAAGCGGTACCAGGAGGCGCTGCAGCTGGGTGAGTCTCCCACTAGGTGGTGGTGCTTCCTCATCGCTCTTGAGGCTGACAGGGGAAATGGTCAACTACCTCGGTGATCTTCAAGAAGTTTTGTAGGACTTGAGCATTGATTTCTCAGTGCTGTGTCAAAGCTGCCATCTTTTTGCTATAGCTTGGTGATCAAGACTTTGAGATCTCCTTGTTCTCACCGTTTGCGCATTTCGAATCATTTTGGAAGCGAGGAGGAGCCGTGCCCAGTTGAAGACCAACAGGTTTGGCTCCTGCTGGAACATACATGGTGTACTGCTGTGGTCAGAGAGGCTGGAGGGGGAAACAGTTTGCTCAAATACAGCCTCAGTATAACCTCAGTATAAACAGTACCTTTGCCAGGAAGTGGCAAAACTCTGAGGATGTATCATAGAATCACAGAATAGTTTGTGTTGGAAGGAACCTCAAATCCCATTCAGTTCCAAGTTGTGCCATGAGCAGGGACACCAGGTTGCTTATAGCCTTATCCAGCCTGGCCCTGAACACCTCCAGGGATGGGGCAGCCACCACTGCTCTGGGCAACCTGGGCCAGGGCCTCCTCACCCTCACAGCAAAACATTTCTCCCCAAGATCTCATCTAAATTTCCCCTCTTTCAGCTTCAAACCGTTCCTCTTGATCCTATCCCTGATGTAATTAGACAAGCTCTTGGGAAGTGGTGTAAAGGCTTTAAGAATTTGCTTCTGCACCACCTGAGATATGGTAATCAACCATGTGAACTCTCCTGCTCCTGCTACAAGGCTGGGTAAAGCAGGTCATCCTCCACGGCCAACTCCCTGTGGTGCTTTTCACAGGCTCATTTTGCAAATGATGTAAGACAAGGTTTGAGCTGGTGAAGGGGTGTTTGTACAGCCTGCCCCAGCAGCTCTGTGCAGGTGTGAGCAAGGCCACAGGCTGACTGTGCTGACACTTACAGAAGGGCTCACCCAACAGTGCCTCAGCAGGCACCCATCACTGCTTGAGCAGTGGTGGCAAGAGCTTATGTCATGGCCAAAGCCACCGGGGTGACTCGTATCCGATCAGAATATCCAGCTCAGTGCTCTGGTACATGGAATTAAATATCAAGTTCGAGTTAGTTTGCATACAGATATGTAGTGAACTCAGGTTTAAACTGAGCAGAGTCCATGCTCCAAACCTGTGCTTAATTAAGTTAATTAATGGTGGTACAGCTTAGGGAGTTGTGAAAGCCTGTGCCTACAGGACAACCAATCTGAAAGCTCTGCTGAGATGTCGGCGCTGTGCGTTAGCGCTTCTGTGTGGCTGGACAAGACATGGCTATGTGCACAGCCAGGGGCAGTGAGTACAAGCAGGGAGTCTCTGTGGGGTGTTTCTAGGGAGAGGCTGTTCTCTGTCACACAATTGGGCAGTTTCAGCTGTTGTTTTCAGCTTCTCAGCACTGCAAGTGAGGATGAGGTTCATCTCTGCTTGCCCTAAGTTAGCTCTTCAGTTCATAGTGGGAGGAAAGAAGGGGAGAGGTTTCCTTTAAGGCCAACTCTTCATCCAGGCATTTCTTAGGCTGTCCATTCCTACCTCCTACATCTTAACTGTGGATACCTTGTGCTAAAATTCCTTCCTTATCCCGTATCTTTAAGAGCTGCTTGAAAAATCCTCAGGTCTCTAGGGGAGTGGTGCAGGAATGGGCAGTACTTCAGGTTTGCTCTGAGCGGTGAATCACACTTTCACCTGGGGAAGGGCTACCAGAGCGACCACCTGAAATGCACAGCCCATCCTTGACTTCCTGCAGTGCCTGCTGCCCAGGACAAGGCAGCAGAGCTGTGTTCTCCACGTAGCAAGTGTTCCCACAGCCCTCTTCCACCTCCAACAGAACTGGTTCATTCATCTCCAACTCTGGACCAACACTGACCTGCTATTATTTCCCCTGCTTTGTTCCTCCTTGGAAGAACAGGTTGTGTGAGCCCAGCCTCTCTTCCTCAAAGCCAAGAGGGCTGTGGAGGACATGGGTGTCACCTGGAAAGGCTTGGTTTGGGAAATCATTGATAGCAGATGCAGAGCAGGTTACAAAGGTTCTTATTCTTCCCTGCTGCCAGGTTCCCAGCTTCTTCGGGAGTTGAAAAAGATGGATGACAAGGCATTGCTGGTGGAAGTGCAACTGTTAGAAAGTAAGACCTACCATGCCCTGAGCAACCTGCCAAAAGCAAGAGCAGCCTTAACCTCCGCACGGACTACGGCCAACGCGATCTACTGTCCACCCAAGCTGCAAGCAGCGTTAGACATGCAGTCAGGTAAAGCCCTTCAGGAGAAGGGAGATGTCTAGGACTCATCAGGATGCATCACTTGACTGATATTTGCTCTTTCCTGAGTTAAGGACTGAAAATGATGCTGGTGGTGGCTCGGGGTGCCTGGTGGTGGCTCGGGGTGCCTGGTGGTGGCTCGGGGTGCCTGGTGGTGGCTCGGGGTGCCTGGTGGTGGCTCGGGGTGCCTGGTGGTGGCTCGGGGTGCCTGGTGGTGGCTCGGGGTGCCTGGTGGTGGCTCGGGGTGCCTGGTGGTGGCTCGGGGTGCCTGCCATTCTGCCCTGCTGCCTCATGGCAAGGTCAGCTAGGATATCATTGCTCCTGACATGTATTTTCAGCCTGTTTTTGAAACCCTCCAATGGTGGAGTGTCCATAACCTTGCCAGCTCTGCACTGTTGCACTGTGTTAGTGTAACCAGAGTGCTGTTTCTCACCCAATTTGCAGACACTTACCTAAAGCGCCTTGAACTTGTCTGTCTTAAGACATTCCCTTAAGAGAGGATGTTCTGCTAGAGAGAAAAGATTCCCTTTAATGAAATACCAGACAAAGCACTGAGCAACCAAATTGTTCTGTCCTCTTCCAGTCACACTCAGAACTAGCTGTGATGCCTGTTTGTTCCTCTCAACAGGTATTATCCACGCGGCGGAAGAGAAGGACTGGAAAACAGCCTATTCGTACTTCTACGAGGCGTTTGAGGGCTACGATTCAATCGACAACCCAAAAGCCATCACTGCACTGAAATACATGTTGCTGTGCAAAATCATGCTGAACCTGTACGTGACAAATGGGTCTGCAAAGAACACTTCCTGCATTTAAATAGGAAAGGCTTTTTTTTGTTTATCAGACTCTAAACTAATGGAAGGACTCGAGCAGACAAGCTTTGCTGTTTGTCTTTCTTTATGATGCTTCTGATACAAAGTTATTTGAATCGTAGTGATTTGCTGTCAGTTGGGAATTTTTGAGGCATGCTTAGGTTTAAGCTGACCATGCTGTTGAATAAATGCTCTCTTCCCTCCCCAGCCCAGAAGATGTGCAAGCATTAGTGAGTGGAAAGCTTGCTCTGCGGTATGCAGGAAGACAGGTATGGAAATCTGATCCTTTCTATCTTCCTATTATCTCTGGGAATACTGTATTATTCTTTTTGTCAAATACTTTGTTTTTTCCACACCAAAATACCCTTCACTTCTGAGTGTCCTGAACGAGATCCTGACCTGGTTCAATTAACATAAGTAATTACCATAAGCCTTCAAAGGGGGTGCAGGGATTTTCACCACCTCAGAAGCTGGCCTGCTTGCTTCCTTCTCTGTTTTTTATCCTCCCTGCTCTCTTCATGAACTCCTAATGCCATAAAGTGCTCGTGTCTCAGCCCTCACCACCCGCTTGGCAGCCATGGATCTGATGTGTTTAAACCCAAGTTATTCACTGTTCTCACTGGTGTTGTAGCAAGTCCTGACAATCCATTCACAGCAGCGTAGCAGAGCAGCTTGAGACCTAGCTGACTGCAAGGTGGAAGCCAAGCAGCTGGGGAGCTGTTAAATCAACTGTTTATTCTAACCTGTTAACTTGCCAGTCTGTGAATGCCACCCCCGTGTTAAATCCAGGGGTGCTTATGTAAAGCACAGGGCCAAAAGCCAAACGTGCTGGAGTCTGAGCCAGGCTTACACACTGATGCCCTTGGTCAGCCGACTGCTTTGACGCAGGAGCTAATACTCACCTGCCTCTCAGAGGATTAGAGAAGCTCTTTGGGAGAGGTCAGTGAGCACACGTGCGTAGAAGAGAGTCTGAAGTGGGGACAGCCCTGCGTTATCCCTGCTGGATCACAAAGGGCAGCCCTGGGCCTGCTTCATCCCCTTCCCCTGAGTGACAGCCTGGTTAGAGGCTCCTCTCAGAGCAGGAGGATGCTGCACTGTGGGGGGAAACTCAGCTGTTCCCTGCAGCGACAGCAGTGATCAAAAGTTCCTGGGGGAGCTGTGGAAACTGAGCTTGGGGAGCAGGGAGAGAGAGGGCAGCCCTGGGGACAGGTCAGTGGGAGAGCTGGTAGCAGAAACCTGGGCCTTGTGCACCATGGCTGTGCACGCAAATGTGGGGTAGACAAGAAACACTTTCTGATGCTGTCAGTGATAGGATATCCGTAGGGCTTGTGCCACACTTCTTTTGCTCCTCAGAGGAAATGTGGAGTGCTGAAGGGGAGAATCCTGGCTTTAGAGCTGGGGGTGACCACGCTCATTAAGCACGTGCCAAAACGTGCACTTCCCTTAAAAGCTGGATCAAACTTGGCTCCCAGCTTGCAACCTGATAAGAACCACAGCTGGTGTTCTCCAGCCTTGCAGAACTCGAGTTCTTTGTTTCTGTGGAGCTGATTTCATGCTGTCTCCTGCAGCTGCTCTGCACGTTCTGCCTGTTAGCAGCTGTTCTTACTCTGCCTGTGCAGCAGTAACCCTGACACAGCTCTGTGGCAACAGGAACATTCCTGCTTTGCTGCTGAAGCACGTTCTCAGTGTTCTGCACAGTTGGCACAATGGCACTGGGAGGGGATTCCAGAAACATAACCTGCTCTCTGTTCCTTTCTCTGCAGACAGAAGCACTTAAATGTGTGGCACAGGCCAGTAAGAACCGATCGCTGGCAGACTTTGAAAAGGTGAGTCAGGGGAAGGAAAAAAGGGTCTGGCTGGGCAAAACGTTTTGGTTTGGGAAGTTGTAGGAGCTGCTGCATCCCACAGCAGGAAACCATAAAAGCATTTCTGGAAAGGAACAGTGTGTCAAGCAAATACCCCACAACAATCAGCCAGTTTGGTGTTTTTTGCAGCATGGGGAGTAATAGCTTGCTTGAAACTAGTTTACACCTTTTTTTAATGGAGAATGAACTCAGAAGTGTTTTCCTGTGCTTTTGGTGCTGTTCAATGGGATCTGTCCCTTCCTAAATTTGTACTGACTCCCTCCCTCCCTGGCTCCCTCCCTGGCTCCCTCCCTGGCTCCCTCCCTCCCTGGCTCCCTCCCTCCCTCCCTCCCTCCCTCCCTGGCTCCCTCCCTCCCTCCCTCCCTGGCTCCCTCCCTCCCTCCCTCCCTGGCTCCCTCCCTCCCTCCCTGGCTCGCTCGCTCCCTCCCTGGCTCCCTCCCTCCCTCCCTCCCTGGCTCCCTCCCTCCCTGGCTCCCTCCCTGGCTCCCTCCCTGGCTCCCTCCCTCCCTGGCTCCCTCCCTGGCTCGCTCGCTCCCTCCCTCCCTGGCTCCCTCCCTCCCTCCCTGGCTCCCTGGCTCCCTCCCTGGCTCCCTGGCTCCCTCCCTGGCTCCCTGGCTCCCTCCCTCCCTGGCTCCCTCCCTCCCTCCCTGGCTCCCTCCCTGGCTCCCTCCCTGGCTCCCTCCCTGGCTCCCTCCCTCCCTCCCTGGCTCCCTCCCTGGCTCCCTGGCTCCCTCCCTGGCTCGCTCCCTCCCTGGCTCCCTCCCTCCCTCCCTCCCTGGCTCCCTCCCTCCCTCCCTCCCTGGCTCCCTCCCTCCCTGGCTCCCTCCCTCCCTCCCTCCCTCCCTCCCTGGCTCCCTCCCTGGCTCCCTCCCTGGCTCCCTCCCTCCCTCCCTGGCTCCCTCCCTCCCTCCCTGGCTCCCTCCCTGGCTCCCTGGCTCCCTCCCTGGCTCCCTCCCTGGCTCGCTCCCTCCCTGGCTCCCTCCCTGGCTCCCTCCCTGGCTCCCTCCCTGGCTCGCTCCCTCCCTCCCTCCCTGGCTCGCTCCCTCCCTCCCTCCCTGGCTCCCTCCCTCCCTGGCTCGCTCCCTCCCTCCCTGGCTCCCTCCCTCCCTCCCTCCCTGGCTCCCTCCCTCCCTCCCTCCCTGGCTCCCTCCCTCCCTCCCTGGCTCCCTCCCTCCCTGGCTCCCTCCCTCCCTCCCTCCCTCCCTCCCTGGCTCCCTCCCTGGCTCCCTCCCTCCCTCCCTGGCTCCCTCCCTGGCTCCCTCCCTGGCTCGCTCCCTCCCTCCCTGGCTCCCTCCCTGGCTCGCTCCCTCCCTGGCTCCCTCCCTGGCTCGCTCCCTCCCTCCCTCCCTGGCTCCCTCCCTCCCTCCCTCCCTGGCTCCCTCCCTCCCTCCCTCCCTCCCTCCCTCCCTCCCTGGCTCGCTCCCTCCCTCCCTCCCTCCCTCCCTGGCTCGCTCCCTCCCTGGCTCCCTCCCTCCCTGGCTCCCTCCCTCCCTGGCTCCCTGGTTCCCTCCCTGGCTCCCTCCCTCCCTCCCTCCCTCCCTCCCTCCCTCCCTCCCTCCCTGGCTCCCTCCCTCCCTCCCTCCCTGGCTCCCTCCCTCCCTCCCTCCCTGGCTCGCTCCCTCCCTCCCTGGCTCCCTCCCTCCCTCCCTGGCTCGCTCCCTCCCTCCCTGGCTCCCTCCCTCCCTCCCTCCCTCCCTCCCTCCCTCCCTCCCTGGCTCCCTCCCTCCCTGGCTCCCTCCCTCCCTGGCTCCCTCCCTCCCTGGCTCGCTCCCTCCCTCCCTGGCTCCCTCCCTCCCTGGCTCCCTCCCTCCCTGGCTCCCTCCCTCCCTCCCTCCCTGGCTCCCTCCCTCCCTCCCTGGCTCCCTCCCTCCCTCCCTGGCTCCCTCCCTGGCTCCCTCCCTCCCTCCCTGGCTCCCTCCCTGGCTCCCTCCCTCCCTCCCTGGCTCCCTCCCTCCCTCCCTCCCTCCCTCCCTGGCTCCCTCCCTCCCTCCCTGGCTCCCTCCCTCCCTCCCTGGCTCCCTCCCTCCCTCCCTGGCTCCCTCCCTCCCTCCCTCCCTGGCTCCCTCCCTCCCTCCCTCCCTGGCTCCCTCCCTCCCTCCCTCCCTGGCTCCCTCCCTCCCTCCCTCCCTCCCTCCCTGGCTCCCTCCCTCCCTCCCTCCCTCCCTGGCTCCCTCCCTGGCTCGCTCCCTCCCTCCCTCCCTGGCTCGCTCCCTCCCTCCCTCCCTGGCTCGCTCCCTCCCTCCCTCCCTGGCTCCCTCCCTCCCTCCCTCCCTGGCTCCCTCCCTCCCTCCCTCCCTCCCTCCCTCCCTCCCTCCCTCCCTCCCTGGCTCCCTCCCTCCCTCCCTCCCTCCCTCCCTCCCTCCCTCCCTCCCTCCCTCCCTCCCTCCCTGGCTCCCTCCCTCCCTCCCTCCCTGGCTCCCTCCCTCCCTGCCTGCCTCCAGACACCACAGAGATAACAGAGGATTCCCATGTCAGGGAACAATCCTGCCATGCTGCCTGCAGAGTACAAACCAGAAATGCTCTCTGGCCAAGCTCCAGAAGTGGAGAGAAGAAAGGTGCTTGTTGCACGCCTCAGGGACCTCCAGCCCTTTTAGCTGAGTTACAGGATTGGATTCACCACTGATGCTTTGCCAGGCTGGGAGGGCAGACTTTCATACTCGGAGGGCTGTGAGGGCAGGAGACCTGCTGCTCCCTGAAGTATTTGTTTCTACTGTGTATCCTGCAGGCTCTGACAGACTACAAGGTGGAGCTCAGGGACGACCCCATCATAAACACCCACTTGGCTAAGCTCTATGATAACTTATTGGAACAGAACCTGATCAGAGTCATCGAGCCCTTCTCCAGAGTACAGGTGAGCGTTCCCAACAAGAGTGCCAATGTGCTGGTACCTCTGTCCCCTGCTCTCAGTGGGTGAGGGACTTGTTCCCATACAGAAAATTTCTCACTCAGAGCTCCTCAGCGCTTCCAGAGCTCAGGGTTCATCATGTTCAGCTGAAAAATGAGAGGACAGAGGGGAACTTTGGAAAACCATATTGTTGCCCTTTCTACCTCTTTCACTTTGACACACTGGAAGGCAGACATTCTTTGAACACCACTGGTAATGGTATTTGGCTTTTAAGGGCTCTGACAGGGTGTGGGTAAAACTGCAATCATCTCTGAGGAGAAATGTTATTTCATGTTTCAGAGTGAAATGGTTTTAGGTGTCTTGAGTCCATCTTCGGTTCAGATTGGGTCTGAAGGATGTGCAAAGAGAGGGGAGCAAAGTGTAGAAAGCCACTGGAGATTTTTAGGCCAGAGCATTTACAGGCCCTTGAGCTGTTCTGTGGAAACAGAACAGCTCTGTTCTGTCGTGTGTCAAAAATACAGCTAAAGGTTTATTTAACTCTGTTGGTCTCTCTTGTAGATTGAACACATATCCAGCCTCATCAAGCTCTCAAAGGTAAGAACACCCCTAGAAATCAGTGGCAGGTCTTAAGAGGGCAGAGGAATTGAGGTCAAATGGTGTTTGCCACTGGGAAATAAATGTAGGCTATTAATTCTGACAGATCAGCTCCACGGCGTTTACTGTCACTCTGTGGAACTTCACTTTAACATGGGCAGTTTCCAGGTGGGATCAGTGAGGCTTCCTCTGCACTAGTTTTTGCTGTAACATCCACCTTCCTTCACGTGGGTTTTACTCCTTGTCTTAACACACAGAGACAGATTTTCCTCTGCTGTGGTGGCAGCTCACGTTGTGACCAGCTCAGCCTTCCCCACTGACCTGCCATTAATCCTTGTGGAGCCCAGAGGAGTCTTTCTTAGACCCTTAAGATACAGGATCCAACTGATCACTTGATTGCAGTTTCACAGACAACCTCAACCACGTTATATTTTAGGAGAATCCACTGGCACCTCCAGCCAAAGTGCTTTTGTCCTGTGCTGCCGTGAAGGCCAAGGCTTGGTCATTGTGGTCATTCCATCAGCTGCCCTCCTGTTCTGTCCGTGCAGTCTTTTCCTAGTCCAGCCCTTGGTGTTTAACACACAGTTTGAGTTAAAAGCTGGACTGCAGTTGGCTCTGAGCTGCAGCTGTGTGTCCTCTGTCCAAGAGCAGAAGAGGAGCTGACTCCCATGGGTGGGGAGGTCAACTCGCCACCAAGTGGCTTCAGTGAAGCTTGGCCAACCCTTGACTAAATCTTTGTTGCTCCAAATCCCCAATGAGTAGTGCCTGTATGGAATGACAGATACATTGTCTTCTGGGAGACAAGAAGGCAAGACAGCCTGGTGCTTTCATCACTAAAAGCTACTGCTTAATTTCTGAAGTCATCTAAAGCACACGGTAGCGTGGAAGCAGCGCACAAGGTGCTGACATCAAGCTAGGTGAAAAGAGAGCTGCTTTTAAGCAGTGTTTGTATCCCACCAGGGCTGTCGAGTGCAGAGCAGTAAAATTCTCAGGTCTTTATGTAGTTCTGGGAGACTTTTAATTTTTCTGCTTCAATTTCAGGCTGAGGTAGAGAGGAAACTGTCACAGATGATCCTGGACAAGAAATTTCACGGTGAGTCTCTGCATCCCTCAGTCCTGCCTGCCTTGCTGCCCGAGGCTGGCTCTTGTGTGAGCACACACTGTGGGAAAGGCTCCTCTTTGCTTCAGCCCCTTTGAACCCCAAGTCTCCTCCTCATACTGCTCCACTTCAGGTGGCAGGTGTGCAGGTTAACAGGCACTGTGGGAAGAGACCTGAGTGGTGGGTTTATTCATTGCTCTGTTGTCACAGAAGCTGTTTCTGTTGCTCCATCTGCCTTCATTAAGCTTGAGGCTTAATTTCTCACACATCAGAAACCACTTAACCAAGTTAAGTCCTTACTTGCTGCAACTGCTTCCAGGGCTGGTTGAGAGACCAACTAGCAAAGATGTGCTCCTCTGCCTTGGACTATGTGGTTGCCTTTTCCAGCTGGCTTGTGTCAGGAGTGATTTTGTGTGTTTGAGGGCATCTACGCAGCACGAGTGATGGGTTTGGGTTTGTCCAGCACCACAGGAGGCTGCTTCTCTTCTAAACCCTGAAGGAAACAGCTCTGCTCTTGTTTACAGTGTCCCCGGTGTCAGTTTAGAAAGCCCTCCTGAGGTAGCTGAGCAAGATGAATGGCTGAAAGAGCATATTGGTCAGAGAACAGCTCAGAAGGTGTGGGACCCAGCTGCAGTGCCCATCTGGCACCTGCAAAGAGTTTAATTATAAAATAGATCTGTTTTTCACTTGCTCCAGTGTTCTGCTGAGCCATCCTGCTGGGCACAGGGGCCTCGAGGAGGAAGGCGGCTGTTGGGGAATGTGCAGGCTTAAGCATCTCCTGGATGTCTTCTCAAGGATGTTATTTTCCTGGGCAAAACCAGTCAGCCAGTCCAGTGTTGACATGAACCCCTTCCAGACCCAACACAGCTGTTTGTGGGGTGGCTCCCCAAATTCCTGTTGCCTGCAAAACACCATCTGTGGAGTGTTACCCCGGTAACCACAGCTTTGTGTCCTCAGGCATCCTTGACCAAGGCGAGGGAGTCCTCATCATCTTCGACGAACCCCCTGTAGACAAAACTTACGAAGCTGCCCTCGAGACTATTCAGAATATGAGCAAAGTAGTGGATTCTCTCTACAACAAAGCCAAGAAGCTGACATAGGTGAGTGGCCACAGGAGCCGGAGGCCGCAGCCACTCCGGACCCGTCGCTCCTCCCAGGCCCGGCTGCGGTTTGTGTCCTCGAGGCTCGTTTTCTCTCCTCTCGATTGACGTGGCTCTGTTTTCTCTTGCAGAGTTGAATTTGCTAGCTGTCATTTGGAGAGTGTGTGTGACAGGAGAGTGAAACCTTTGGGAAAATGTTAGGAGACTTTTTTTTTTTCCTTTCTTTCTTTCTTTGTTCTACTTTTCGCTCGGAAAGTTTTTAAACTTCCTCATCCAGTGCATCTTGTATTCCATACGATGCGTGTTCCAGTTTCCATGTAATCTTTACTGGCCGAACTTTGTATCTGGGGGGGAACATTGTTTAAACAAAGAGGGTATTCTAAATAAAAGGAAAAAGGCTTACACTACCTAAACATGTGCTTTCCGCTTCCTGAGGGATGGCAGAGAGTTAAGCAGGGACAAAGTGTTGTTACCAGTAGGTGCCCAAAACAAGTTTGGTTCATCTCTCCCTCTGCTCCCAAATCTGAGATTTACTGAGATAAGCAGCTAAGTTGATTCCATTTGTACTGAACTAAAAAAGAAAAACCCAAAATGTACAGACTGCTGGTTTATTTTTAAATCTTAAAGGCCTCGGATCCCCTCGAAAGCAGCTCCACAATGATTTTCCTGAAGGCTTTCACACCGAGGAACTGCTTCGGAATTGTCGTTGTGCTGCGCTAGCCCAGACCCACCCCGTGCAGCCAAAGCCTCGAGGCAGCTGCAGCCACTGTCCAGCCCATTCGGCCAGTTTCTAGTGAAGGGAACAGCACAGGTTTCCCCTGGAGGCCTGTATTGCATGCTATTGTTTTCAAATAGACTAGATTTAAATGTTTTATCCTTCTTCCCCCACCTGCACTGGTAGGAAGATCAGGAGAGGGGGTGCTGCCCGAGTCCTCGCCTCCCGCCGGGCGCTGGTCAGGCTGTCGTTAGCTACCTCTGCTGTGCCAGCCTGTCTTGATTTCAACATCTGAGGTGAGACAGGTTATTCCAGAAGGGCCAACCTCGTGCAGCACTCGCTGAGGAGCCTCCTCATTAACTGCTCCAAAGTCATCAGGGGGGGAGCCCGGTGTACCCAGCATGTTTCATTACGGTGAGGTCACTAGCTAGGTTTTAATGCCATTTGGGCAGTGTAAGCTTCTGCATCTCTGTCCCACGACTCTTTATTTCTCTTCTCCCTCTCTCTCTCTCTCTCTCTCCCTTTCCACGTTTTTCTTACAAGATTTATATTTTGTAAAAGGGTTCTGTTTTATCAGGAAAGATTTTTGCCTTCACAACTGAATCTTTGACTGGCTGACTTCTCTTGCTTTCCGTTCACATTTTAACCTCTCCGACATCTGATTTTTGGTTTTATTTTAATTCCCATCTCATCCAGTCGGTCGCTGTTTGGGTTTTTGGCACCATCAATATCAAATGTACAAACGGTTCTTGCTAACCAACACCAGGTATATCTGATGTTCAGATGAGTTCCAATAAAATGATTTTTTTTTCAAAGCCCAGTCTCCTGTCGTCAGCTGCCGGGGCCGATGCCATGATCCGTGCACATTCTCCTTTTGCTTAGAGAGTTGGAACACACTCTGCACCCCTCTCCAGAGCTTAGGAAAACATCAGTGGTGATGTTTGAGACTGGGACCGTGTTTAGTGATGGTGTTTTAAGCACCATCACTAAAGATTTATGAATCCTGACCTGATCGTGTCACGGCGAGTTTCAGTTCTGTCAAATGAAGTTATGTTATTGCCATCATCATTATTATGGTGGAAAAATTAATTACACCTCTTACACCTCTGGGCTTTCTTGAACATGCTCCAGTGCTGCATGGTGGGTTCCACAGTGTGCATCTCTTCAGGCTAGAGAGGGCTTTGGGATGTGATCAACATCTTTGATTCCATATCTGAAACCCATGCATCTCAGACACCACCGGTCAGGCTGGTGCAGCCCTTTTGGAAAGGAGCTTGTAGGCAGGACAAGGGGAAGGACTTGGCTCTGGCTCTTGCACATGGCTTGGATTGCAGGGGAAGCTATTCCTAGTTTTCTAAATGGGTTTTTTTTGAACCATAAATAGCTGGTAAGGGATTTCCCAAAGCAGCTTTGGCCACTTCAGTGGCATTTTCCCCAGGGGTGCTTAGCTGTGGGCAGGATCCACTGGTTTAGGTTGCTGATTGTAGGTGGATGAGGGGGAATTCATTCGTGGAAGCAGAACAGTGGTGATGGTTGCACACAAGGTTCCGAGGTGGAGATGGCCAAGGAGTCCTGAACATCCTCATCGAGAACGGCATCGAGCTCCAGCTGAAAGGGTGACAGGATTGGTCCTGTCACAGCAGAGGGAGCAGGAAAAACCCCTGTGCAGAGGTGGAGCAAGGATGATGCAGCCTATCTGTGGTGACACCAGCTTGGAGGCAGCTCCTTGTGTGGAGTCGAGGAGGTTGAATTGCCCGTGGGTCATTCCAGCTGCCTGTGGAAGGCCAAGGTTTCCAAAGCATGAGACCCCGTGCCTTCCAGCTCTGAGTGTATTAAAATTAGGGCCAAAAAAGCTCAAATGGCTTGGTGGTAAAGCCTTTTGGCTGAAACTTGAAAAGGTTTAACTGGAAAAGCAGGGTCTATCAGAGGTGTGTTTTGTTCTGCTGGGTGCCTGTTGTATTGGTAATGGGCAAAGGGATTTCTTAGTGGCAGTGTTTTCTGGATCCTGGTGGAGAAAAGCCTTCCAAACCGTTTGAGGAGGAGGTACCAGCGAGGCTTTGTGACCATCCTACAACCACCACCTCTTGTAGAGGGTTGGATGTGCTTTGAAGGACTTGTGGCTTCCCGGGTGCTTTGGGACAGGTCTGTCCTTGCAGCATCCGTGTCCTGGCTCGGTTCTGAGCTGCTCCAAGGGCTCTGCTCTTGGACCAGAATTGGAGCCAGGCACGTTTTTGAACCCTGCTTCTTGTTTCCAAGCTGCTCCATCCTGCTGCTGAGCTGCTGTCGTTGAGCTCAAGGTGCTGAAACCCAGTGCCTGACCCTTGGAGGGTGGAGGAAAGATGCAGGGGAGCATCTCCCCTGGTTTTGGCTGTGTGGCTGATGTGTCCTGGCCCTGTGCAGCACCGGCTCTGTTGGAAGCAGCAGCTTTGATGGAGCTTTGACCCAAAGTGTGGTTTTCTTTACTTCTCACCTCCTTTAAACCCTAGTTGTGCAGCACGCTGGTCCTGGGCAGGTGCCACCACCTTGGGACAAACCCTTTCCAAGTCTCCCAAAACAATCTAGGCGGTTCTGGGTTCTGTGGGTGCTGGGAGGGTGCGAAAATAGGAGATTTGGGGTTATTTTGAAGACTTTGTACAATGGGAAGAAGCCAGGGAGCTGCAAGTGTGGCAGTGGTGGCTGTTGGGCCGGGAGGAGCGTGGATGAGTTCGGTTTCACGTGAACCACGGCCAGGTGCGTGCGGTGTCCGGAGGGAGGCAGCAATGGGGGGTCCCCGGGGGTCCGGGCGGGCACGGGCGCTGCCCCTCGGCTCCGCTGTCCTTAGAACCCGCCCGGTCCTTTAAAATCCCGGGCAGAGCCCACGGGGCAAGCCCTGAACCGGTGGCACCGCGGCTGAGCGGGGGCCGGGACCGGGCGGAGGGGGCGGGTTCGGTGTTGTTTGTGATGTCCGAGGGGTCGGAGCCATCGTCCCGGGATCGCGGGCAGGAGCGGGGCCTGGGCGGGGCCTAAATAATTGGAGGCCGCGTGGGGGGCGTGGCCTGAGCTGAAAAGAGCGGCGTCTCATTGGTTGAGGGCAGCGCGGGGGGCGTGGCCCGGGCGAGTAGGGGCGCGGTTTAAGTCATTCAGGGCAGCTCGGGGGCGTGGTCTGGGCTGACAGGGGCGGGTTCTCATTGGCTGCGAGAGGCGCTCGGGCGTGTCCCGTTCGGCGGGTTTCAGTCATTCTGAGCCCATTGGGGGCGTGGCCTAGCGCAGGGAGGGCTCTCATTGGTTTAGACCAGCTCGGGGGGCGGGTTAGGGGCGTGGCCTCACTCATCCCGGCCCGACTGGGGCGTGGTCTGATTGGCTAGGGGCGGGGTTTACGTCATTCGGCGCCGCGCGGGGGGCGCGTCCCGGGCGAAGGACGGGCTCTCATTGGCTGCGTGCGGTGCGGGG
>JAUMJJ010000945.1:0-32578 GCA_033556795.1 Tapera naevia | reverse complement strand
ACTACTCCCCAATCCCCCCAAGCCTCTGGAAACGGCTCCGCTGCCAAAGAAACAGAGTATACAAACACCACTAACATTCCCCCTAAATACACCATAAAAAGCACTAAAGACACAAACGAAACTCCCAAACTCAACAACCACCCACATCCTATCACAGATGCCAACACCAAACCAACCACCCCATAATATGGCGAAGGATTAGACGCAACCGCCAACCCACCCAACACAAAACCTACACCCAAGAAAAAAACAAAATAAGTCATAATAATTCCTGCTTGGCCTCTCTCCAAGATCTATGGCCTGAAAAACCATCGTTGTAAACTTCAACTACAAGAACACCCTACAAACAAACCATACATCATCATTATATTGTAAACATCATCTTTTATTACTTATCTTATACACATTTTTTCACTTTTTACACTCCACCGCCGCTGGAGTTACATTAAAATAATTCCACCACTTTGTACACCACATCACTTATTATTTACATATTTATTATATATATTTTTACCAAATATTAAAAAACCCACCTACAACAAAACAAACAACAAACAACAAACAACAAACAACAAACAACAAACAACAAACAACAAACAACAAACAACAAACAACAAACAACAAACAACAAACAACAAACAACAAACAACAACAACACAAGCCCCTTTCACGTCCTCGTAGCTTAAATAAAAGCATAGCACTGAAGATGCTAAGATGGTTAGCCCTACCTCCCCGAGGACAAAAGACTTAGTCCTAACCTTACCGTTAGTTCTTGCTAGATATATACATGCAAGTATCCGCATTCCAGTGTAAATGCCCTTAGCCTTCTTGTCAAGATAAAAGGAGCAGGTATCAGGCACACCCCATATCAAAGTAGCCCAAGACGCCTTGCTTAGCCACACCCCCACGGGCATTCAGCAGTAATTAACATTAAGCAATAAGTGTAAGCTTGACTTAGTTATAGCAACCAGAGTTGGTAAATCTTGTGCCAGCCACCGCGGTCATACAAGAGACTCAAATTAACGGTAATACGGCGTAAAGAGTGGTACATGCAGTATCTTGACATTTAAGATCAAAATGTAACCAAGCTGTCATAAGCTCAGATTACAACTAAAGCCGCCCTAAAGAGATCTTAAATCCTTAGACAAACTAGATCCACGAAAGCCAGGACCCAAACTGGGATTAGATACCCCACTATGCCTGGCCCTAAATCTTGATATCTTCCCATATACAAAGATATCCGCCTGAGAATTACGAGCACAAACGCTTAAAACTCTAAGGACTTGGCGGTGTCCCAAACCCACCTAGAGGAGCCTGTTCTATAATCGATAACCCACGATTTACCCAACCGACTCTAGCCCTAAGCCAGCCTACATACCGCCGTCGCCAGCTCACCTTTTTGAAAGAACAACAGTGGGCACAATAACCATACTTCGCTAACAAGACAGGTCAAGGTATAGCTTATGAGTCGGGAGCAATGGGCTACATTTCCTAACACTAGGAAACACGGAAGGGAGTGTGAAACCATTCCCGGAAGGCGGATTTAGCAGTAAATAGGGACAATGAGAGCCCCATTTAAATTGGCCCTGGGACACGTACATACCGCCCGTCACCCTCGTCACAACCACATTCCCTTAATAAATTAATACTACATTACTAGGTAAAGATGAGGTAAGTCGTAACAAGGTAAGTGTACCGGAAGGTGTACTTAGCATACCAAGGCGTAGCTACAACACCAAAGCATTCAGCTTACACCTGAAAGATATCTGCCATCACCCAGATCGCCTTGAAGCCAAACTCTAGCCCAACCCTTCATATCTAATTAACCAAAAAACTAACTTCATCACTTAACTAAAACATTCAATAAACCTAGTATAGGCGATAGAAAAGGACATCATCCGGAGCGATAGAGCCCCTGTACCGCAAGGGAAAGATGAAATAATAATGAAAACCTAAGCATATAATAGCAAAGACAAAATCTTGTACCTTTTGCATCATGATTTAGCCAGAACCACCAAGCAAAACGGATTTAAGCTTGCCCCCCCGAAACCCAAGCGAGCTACTCACGAGCAGCTATACATGAGCGAACCCGTCTCTGTCGCAAAAGAGTGGGATGACTCGTTAGTAGAGGTGAAAAGCCAACCGAGCTGGGTGATAGCTGGTTGCCTGTGAAACGAATTTAAGTTCTCTCTAGACCTCCCTCTAAGGAAACCTAACCAAACCCCCATGTAGAAGGTCAAGAGTAATTTAAAGGGGGTACAGCCCCTTTAAAAAAGAAAACAATCTCCCCTAGCGGATAAACACCACACCCACATCCTTACTGTAGGCCTTTAAGCAGCCATCATTAAAGAATGCGTCAAAGCTCGCCTCTTAAAAATACTAAAACAACATGACTCCCTTACCACTAACAGGCTAACCTATCCCTATAGAAGAACTTATGCTAAAATAAGTAACTTGGAACATTTCCCTCCCTAGCGCAAGCTTACATCATTTAATTATTAACAGACCATAATTAATACCTCAATTCTAACAAGACAAAATATTAAACATACTGTTAACCCAACCCAGGTGCGCATATTAGAAAGATTAAAATCTACAAAAGGAACTCGGCAAACCCAAGACCCGACTGTTTACCAAAAACATAGCCTTTAGCCAACCAAGTATTAAAGGTGATGCCTGCCCAGTGACAGAACGTTTAACGGCCGCGGTATCCTAACCGTGCGAAGGTAGCGCAATCAATTGTCTCATAAATCGGGACTTGTATGAATGGCTAAACGAGGTCTTAACTGTCTCCTGTAGATAATCAGTGAAATTGATCTTCCTGTGCAAAAGCAGGAATGAACCCATAAGACGAGAAGACCCTGTGGAACTTAAAAATCAATGGCCATCACCAACACTAACCAAGCCTACTAGGCCTACAACTTACTAGACAATGGCTCATATTTTTTGGTTGGGGCGACCTTGGAGAAAAACAAATCCTCCAAAAATAAGACCACAACTCTTAACTAAGAGTGACATCTCAATGTGCTAATAGTAATCAGACCCAGTACAACTGAGTAATGAACCAAGCTACCCCAGGGATAACAGCGCAATCTCCTTCAAGAGCCCATATCGACAAGGAGGTTTACGACCTCGATGTTGGATCAGGACATCCTAATGGTGCAGCCGCTATTAAGGGTTCGTTTGTTCAACGATTAACAGTCCTACGTGATCTGAGTTCAGACCGGAGCAATCCAGGTCGGTTTCTATCTATGACTAGGCCTTCCCTAGTACGAAAGGACGCGGAAAGCAGGGCCAATATTACCCAACACGCCCTCCCTCAAGTAGTGAACTCAACTAAACTACTATAATGGATATTAACATATAACCAATGCCCTAGAAAAGGGCCGCTAGCGTGGCAGAGCTTGGTAAATGCAAAAGGCTTAAGCCCTTTACCCAGAGGTTCAAGTCCTCTCCCTAGCTTTCATCAACTATGTCAAAACCCTCTACCCTTACCCTCCTCTTTATATCACTGTCCTATGCTATCCCAATTTTACTTGCTGTAGCCTTCCTAACCCTAGTAGAACGAAAAATCCTAAGCTACATACAATCCCGAAAAGGCCCAAACGTTGTAGGCCCATTTGGTTTACTACAACCTGTAGCAGATGGTGTAAAACTATTTATTAAAGAACCAATCCGACCATCTACTTCATCTCCATTCTTATTTATCGTAACCCCAATACTAGCACTACTATTGGCAATCACAATCTGAATCCCCCTCCCACTTCCATTTTCCCTAGCCGACTTGAACCTAGGACTACTATTCCTGTTAGCCATATCAAGCCTAGCCGTATACTCAATCCTATGATCTGGATGAGCCTCCAACTCAAAATATGCCCTAATCGGAGCCCTACGTGCAGTAGCACAAACAATTTCATATGAAGTTACACTAGCTATCATCCTGCTCTCCGTAATTATATTAAGCGGAAACTACTCCCTAAATACCCTCATTACCACCCAAGAACCACTTTACCTTATCTTCTCTTCCTGACCCCTTGCAATGATATGGTATATTTCAACCCTAGCCGAAACAAACCGTGCCCCATTCGACCTCACAGAAGGAGAGTCAGAACTAGTCTCCGGATTTAATGTCGAATACGCTGCAGGTCCTTTCGCTCTTTTCTTCCTAGCCGAATACGCAAACATTATACTAATAAACACACTAACCACCATTCTATTCCTCAACCCAAGTTCACTAAACCCACCCCTAGAGCTATTCCCTATTATTATAGCTACAAAAATCCTACTACTGTCCTCTGGTTTTCTATGAGTTCGCGCCTCATATCCTCGATTCCGCTACGACCAGCTCATACACCTCCTATGAAAAAATTTCTTACCACTAACACTAGCCCTATGCTTATGACACACCAGCATACCAATCTGTTATGCAGGATTACCCCCATACTCAAGACATGCCCAAGGAAATGTGCCTGAACAAAAGGATCACTATGATAAAGTGAATATAGAGGTACACTAACCCTCTCATTTCCTATCTGAACACCTTAGAAAAGTAGGACTCGAACCTACACAAAAGAGATCAAAGCTCTTCATACTTCCTCTATATTATTTCCTAGTAGAGTCAGCTAACAAAGCTATCGGGCCCATACCCCGAAAATGATGGTTTAACTCCCTCCCCTACTAATGAGCCCATATGCAAAACTAATCTTCACACTAAGTCTTATACTAGGCACAGCCATTACAATCTCAAGCAACCACTGAATTATGGCCTGAACAGGCCTAGAAATCAATACCCTAGCAATTATCCCATTAATCGCCAAATCCCATCACCCACGCGCAATTGAAGCTACAATTAAGTACTTCCTAGTCCAAGCTACTGCATCAGCACTAATCCTATTTACAAGCATTATCAATGCCTACTCAAACGGCCAGTGAGACCTCACTCAACTAAACCACCCAACAGCCTGCATTCTACTTACAACTGCAATCGCAATAAAACTTGGACTAGTACCATTTCACTTTTGATTTCCAGAAGTCATCCAAGGATCATCTATAACCACAGCACTTTTATTATCTACAATCATAAAACTGCCACCACTCACTATTTTATTTATAGTATCCCCATCCCTCCACCCAACACTACTAACCTTCATAGCCATTGCCTCTGCAGCCTTAGGGGGCTGAATAGGCCTAAACCAAACACAAACCCGAAAAATCCTAGCTTTCTCATCTATTTCCCACCTAGGCTGAATAACCATTATTCTAATCTACAGCCCTAAACTCACCATAATCAACTTCTATGTATATTCCTTACTAACCATCCCTATTTTCCTTATCCTTAATACAACTAAGTCCATAAAACTATCCACAATAATAATTTCTTGAACAAAAGCCCCAATCCTGATAGCTACCATAATATTAACCATACTATCCCTTGCAGGACTTCCCCCATTAACAGGATTCCTACCAAAATGATTTATCATCCATAATCTTACAAAACAAGAAATAACAACAACAGCAACAATCATCGCCCTCCTCTCCTTATTAAGCTTATTCTTCTATCTGCGCCTCACATATTACTCAACAATCACACTCCCACCAAACTCTGCCAATCATATAAAACAATGACACACCAATAAGACATCTAATATCCTAATTGCTATCACCACCTCCCTATCCCTCACACTCCTACCTCTATCCCCAATAATTTTAACCATTAACTAGAAACTTAGGATAAACTACAAACCGAAGGCCTTCAAAGCCTTAAACAAGAGCTAAAACCTCTTAGTTTCTGATAAGACCCGCAGGATATTAACCTACACCTTCTGAATGCAACTCAGATACTCTAATTAAGTTAGGGCCTTATACTAGACAGGCGGGCTTCGATCCCACAACATCCTAGTTAACAGCTAGACGCCTAAACCAACAGGCCTCTGTCTACACCCTAAGACTCCGGCACGTCTACAACGTACATCGATGAGCTTGCAACTCAACATGAACTTCACTACAGAGCCGATAAGAAGAGGAATTGAACCTCTGTAAAAAGGTCTACAGCCTAACGCCTCAACACTCAGCCATCTTACCTGTGACCACCACTACCCGATGATTATTCTCAACCAACCACAAAGATATCGGCACCCTATACCTAATCTTCGGTGCCTGAGCAGGTATAATCGGAACCGCCCTAAGCCTGCTTATCCGTGCAGAACTAGGACAGCCCGGAACCTTACTAGGTGACGATCAAATTTACAATGTAATTGTCACCGCACATGCCTTTGTAATAATCTTCTTTATAGTTATGCCAATTATAATCGGAGGCTTTGGAAACTGACTAGTACCCCTCATAATTGGCGCACCCGACATAGCATTCCCCCGCATAAACAATATAAGCTTTTGACTCCTACCACCATCCTTCCTACTTTTACTTGCCTCATCCACAGTAGAAGCAGGAGCAGGAACAGGATGAACAGTATACCCCCCCTTAGCCGGAAACCTTGCCCACGCTGGTGCATCCGTAGATCTGGCCATCTTCTCCCTACACTTAGCAGGAGTGTCATCAATTCTAGGAGCTATCAATTTCATCACAACCGCCATCAACATAAAACCTCCAGCCCTCTCACAATACCAAACCCCATTATTCGTATGATCTGTACTCATTACTGCCGTTCTCCTACTCCTATCACTTCCCGTACTTGCTGCTGGAATCACAATACTATTAACAGATCGAAACCTAAACACTACATTCTTCGACCCCGCTGGCGGAGGAGACCCAGTTCTATACCAACACCTGTTTTGATTCTTTGGACACCCAGAAGTCTACATCCTGATCCTACCCGGCTTCGGAATTATCTCACACGTAGTAGCATACTATGCAGGCAAAAAAGAACCCTTCGGCTACATAGGAATAGTTTGGGCCATATTATCAATCGGATTCCTAGGTTTTATTGTATGAGCGCATCACATATTTACAGTAGGAATAGATGTAGATACCCGAGCATACTTTACATCAGCCACTATAATCATCGCAATCCCAACCGGTATTAAAGTATTCAGCTGACTAGCTACACTGCACGGCGGCACCATCAAATGAGACCCCCCCATGCTATGAGCCATAGGCTTCATTTTCTTATTCACCATTGGAGGCCTAACTGGAATCATCCTAGCAAACTCATCCCTAGACATTGCTCTACACGACACTTACTACGTAGTTGCCCATTTCCACTATGTATTATCAATAGGAGCAGTATTTGCTATCCTAGCAGGTTTCACCCACTGATTTCCATTATTCACCGGATATACCCTCCACCCTACATGAGCTAAAGCACACTTCGGAGTAATATTCACTGGCGTTAACCTAACATTCTTCCCACAACACTTCCTAGGCCTAGCAGGCATGCCACGCCGTTACTCCGACTATCCAGACGCATATACCCTATGAAACACCATGTCATCTATTGGCTCTCTCATCTCATTAACAGCTGTAATTATGCTAATATTTATCATCTGAGAAGCCTTCGCATCAAAACGAAAAGTAATCCAACCAGAACTCCCTACCACTAATATTGAATGAATCCACGGCTGCCCTCCACCACACCATACCTTTGAAGAACCAGCCTTTGTCCAAGTACAAGAAAGGAAGGAATCGAACCCTCATATGCTGGTTTCAAGCCAACCGCATCAAACCACTCATGCTTCTTTCTTATGAGATATTAGTAAAACTATTACATAGCCTCGTCAAGACTAAATTGTAGATGAAACCTCTACATATCTCAAATGGCTAACCCATCTCAATTCGGATTTCAAGACGCCTCCTCCCCAATCATAGAAGAACTTGTCGAATTCCACGACCATGCCCTAATAGTAGCCCTAGCAATCTGCACTCTCGTCCTCTACTTATTAACACTTATACTATTAGAAAAACTTTCCTCAAACACTGTAGATGCACAAGAAATTGAACTCATCTGGACAATCCTACCAGCAATCGTCCTTATCCTACTAGCCCTACCATCTTTACAAATTTTATATATAATAGACGAAGTGGATGAACCAGACTTAACCCTAAAAGCCATTGGCCACCAATGATATTGATCCTACGAATACACAGACTTTAAAGACCTAACATTCGACTCATACATAATCCCCACAACAGACCTTTTACCAGGACACTTCCGACTACTAGAAGTAGACCATCGAGTTGTAATTCCAACAGAATCCCACGTGCGTGTCATCATCACCGCAGGGGATGTCCTACACTCCTGAGCAGTTCCCACCCTAGGAGTTAAAACAGACGCAATCCCAGGACGACTAAACCAAACATCATTTATCACTACCCGGCCCGGAATCTTCTACGGCCAATGCTCCGAAATTTGTGGCGCAAACCACAGCTACATACCCATCGTAGTAGAATCCACTCCACTCACCCACTTCGAAAACTGATCCTCACTCCTTTCATCCTAATCATTAAGAAGCTATGCAAACAGCACTAGCCTTTTAAGCTAGAGACAGAGGAACACATACCCCTCCTTAATGACATGCCACAACTAAATCCAAACCCATGATTATCCATTATATTATTAACATGACTTACTTTCACACTAACTATTCAACCAAAACTTTTATCCTTCACCCAAACTAACCCCCCAATCAACAAACCAACCATACTTAATAAAACCACCTCATGAGCCTGACCATGACTTTAAGCTTCTTCGACCAATTTATAAGCCCATCCCTCCTAGGAATCCCACTAATCCTTATCTCAATATTATTCCCTGTGCTACTTATCCCAGCCCAAGGTAACCGATGAATTACAAACCGACTCTCTACCCTCCAATCCTGAGTTATCCACTTAATCACAAAACAACTAATAATTCCCCTAGACAAAAAAGGACACAAATGAGCCCTAATTTTAACCTCCCTTATACTATTACTACTTACAATTAACCTACTAGGCCTACTCCCATATACATTCACCCCCACCACCCAACTATCAATAAACATAGCCCTCGCCCTTCCTTTATGACTAGCTACCCTACTCACAGGCCTACGAAACCAACCCTCAATCTCCTTAGGCCACCTTCTCCCAGAAGGAACACCCACCCCCCTAATCCCCGCCCTAATTATAATCGAAACCATCAGTCTCCTTATTCGCCCCCTAGCCTTAGGAGTCCGACTCACAGCAAACCTCACCGCCGGCCATTTACTCATTCAACTCATCTCAACAGCAGCTGTAGTCCTTCTCCCCATTCTTCCAGCAGTATCTATACTGACTACTACCATCCTACTCCTCCTAACAATCCTAGAAATTGCAGTAGCCATAATTCAAGCTTACGTCTTTGTCCTCCTACTAACCTTATACTTACAAGAAAACATCTAATGGCCCACCAAGCACACTCATATCACATAGTAGACCCTAGCCCATGGCCCATCTCCGGAGCAGCAGCTGCTCTACTAACAACATCAGGCCTTGTCATATGATTTCACCAAAACTCCATACAACTTCTCAGCCTAGGATTATTCTCCATAATTCTTGTTATAATCCAATGATGACGAGATATTATTCGTGAGAGTACCTTCCAAGGACATCACACTCTCCCGGTCCAAAAAGGACTACGATACGGAATAATCCTATTCATTACATCCGAAGCATTCTTCTTTCTTGGATTCTTCTGAGCCTTTTTCCACTCTAGCTTAGTACCAACGCCAGAACTAGGCGGCCAATGACCCCCAGCAGGAATCAAACCACTAAACCCCATAGAAGTGCCCTTACTAAATACAGCCATTCTACTGGCTTCAGGAGTAACCGTAACATGAGCACACCATAGCATTACAGAAGGCAACCGAAAACAAGCAATCCATGCATTAACCCTAACAATCCTCCTAGGGTTCTACTTCACAGCCCTCCAAGGAATAGAATATTATGAAGCACCATTCTCAATCGCCGACGGAGTTTACGGTTCAACCTTTTTTGTCGCCACCGGATTTCACGGCCTCCACGTACTCATCGGATCATCTTTCCTCACTATCTGCCTACTACGACTAATCATATTCCACTTTACACCAAATCACCACTTCGGATTTGAAGCCGCTGCCTGATACTGACACTTCGTAGACGTCATCTGATTATTCCTCTACATAACAATCTACTGATGAGGATCCTGCTCTTCTAGTATAATTATTATAATTGACTTCCAATCTATAGAATCTGGTTCAACCCCAGAGAAGAGCAATTAACATAATCACATTTATATTCACCCTCTCCCTAACCCTAAGCATTATTTTAACCACACTAAACTTCTGAATTACTCAAATTAATCCAGATTCAGAAAAATTATCCCCATACGAATGTGGTTTTGACCCTCTTGGCTCCGCACGTCTCCCCTTCTCTATCCGATTCTTTCTAGTAGCAATTCTATTCCTACTATTCGACCTAGAAATCGCACTACTACTACCCCTACCATGAGCCACCCAGCTCCAATCCCCTATCACTACCATAACCTGAACATCCACTATTATCCTATTACTCACCCTAGGACTTATTTATGAATGAACACAAGGTGGCCTAGAATGAGCAGAATAAACAAAAAAAGAAAGTTAGTCTAAACACGACAGTTGATTTCGGCTCAACAGATCATAGCTAAGCCCTATGACTTTCTTAATGTCACTCATACACTTAAGTTTCTACTCTACCTTCACCCTGAGCAGCCTAGGACTCGCTTTCCACCGCACTCACCTAATCTCAGCCCTACTATGCCTAGAAAGCATGATACTCTCCATATACGTGGCCCTAACTGTCTGACCAGTCGAAAACCAAACACCCTCTCACACTCTAATGCCAATCCTAATATTAGCATTTTCGGCTTGCGAAGCAGGTACAGGCCTGGCAATATTAGTAGCATCCACACGAACTCATGGCTCAGATCACCTCCATAACCTAAATCTCCTACAATGCTAAAAATTATCCTACCAACAATTATACTTCTCCCAACAGCCCTACTCTCCACCCAAAAAGCCCTATGAACTAACATCACCCTACACAGCCTAATAATCGCCACCATCAGCCTACACTGACTATCCCCCACATATTTCCCACACAAAACTCTAACCCAATGAACAGGTATTGACCAAATCTCATCCCCCCTCCTTACCCTATCATGCTGATTGCTTCCCCTAATAATTATAGCAAGCCAAAACCATCTACACCACGAACCCTTAACACGCAAACGAATCTTTGCAGCCACCCTAATCATAATTCAACCATTTATTATTCTAGCCTTCTCAACCACAGAACTTATAATATTTTATATTACATTTGAAGCAACCCTCATTCCAACCCTAATCCTCATTACCCGATGGGGCAACCAACCCGAACGCCTAAGTGCTGGCATCTACCTCCTATTTTATACCCTAATTAGCTCCCTCCCACTATTAGTAACAATCCTACACCTTCACACACAAACAGGGACTCTTCACTTAACAATACTAAACTTAACCAACCTCTCACTCCCAAAATCATGAACCACTATCCTCTCAGGAATTGCACTACTAATAGCATTTATAGTAAAAAGCCCCACTATACGGCCTACACTTATGACTACCAAAAGCACATGTAGAAGCCCCAATTGCAGGCTCCATGCTTCTAGCAGCACTACTTCTAAAGCTCGGAGGATATGGCATTATACGGATTACTATCCTAATAAACCCCACATTAAACTCACTACAATACCCATTCCTTGCTTTATCTTTATGAGGAGCACTCATAACCAGCTCAATCTGCCTACGCCAAACTGACTTAAAAGCACTCATCGCCTACTCATCTGTCAGCCACATAGGCCTAGTTATCGCTGCAAGCCTAATCCAAACTAACTGATCCTTCTCAGGCGCAATAATCCTCATAATCTCCCACGGCCTCACCTCCTCAATACTATTCTGTCTGGCCAACACAAACTATGAACGTACCCATAGCCGAATCTTATTATTAACACGCAGCCTACAGCCACTCCTACCACTAACAGCAACCTGATGACTACTAGCCAATCTATCAAACATAGCCCTGCCACCAACAACAAATTTAATAGCTGAACTCACCATCATAATTGCCCTATTCAACTGATCAATACTTACAATCATCCTAACTGGACTCGCAACACTACTTACCGCAGCATACACCCTATTTATACTACTGACTACCCAACGAGGAATTTTACCAACCAACATCACATCTATTCAGAACTTTACCACACGTGAACACCTCCTAATAACCCTACACATCATACCTATACTCCTCTTAATCCTTAAACCAGAACTTATCTCAGGAGCCTTCCTATGCAAGTATAGTTTAAACCAAACATTAGACTGTGATTCTAAAAATAGAAGTTAAAACCTTCTTACCTGCCGAGGGGAGGTTCAACCAACAGGAACTGCTAATTCCTGTATCTGAGTCTAAAATCTCAGCCCCCTTACTTTTAAAGGATAACAGTAATCCGCTGGTCTTAGGAACCACTAATCTTGGTGCAAATCCAAGTAAAAGTAGTGGAAACCATCCTAATTATTAACACCTCTATACTTCTCACACTAGCATTAATCCTAATCCCCACACTACTAACCCTATTAACAAAAAATTACAAGAACTCCCCCAGCTCAATTACCAAAACCGTCAAAACTGCCTTTCTCACCAGCCTAATCCCCACCACACTATTCCTATACTCTGGCATAGACAGCATTATCTCCATCTGAGAATGAAAATTCATTATAAACTTTAAAATCCCAATAAACCTTAAAATTGACCAATACTCAATAATATTTTTTCCCATTGCACTATTTGTAACATGATCTATTCTACAATTCGCCTCCTGATATATAGCTACAGAACCATACATTACAAAATTCTTCTCATACTTACTAATATTCCTAACTGCAATATTAACACTAACAATCGCCAACAACCTATTTTTACTTTTCATCGGATGAGAGGGGGTAGGAATTATATCATTTCTCCTAATCGGATGATGGCAAGGCCGAGCAGAAGCCAATACAGCTGCTCTACAAGCTATCCTATATAACCGAATCGGAGATATCGGACTCATCCTAAGTATAGCCTGACTCGCATGCACCATAAACTCATGAGATATCCAACAAACCATGCCCAACCATACCCAAACCCCAACACTCCATTACTAGGCCTCATCCTAGCCGCAACCGGAAAGTCAGCTCAATTTGGCCTACATCCATGACTACCAGCTGCCATAGAAGGCCCAACCCCAGTTTCCGCCCTACTCCACTCAAGTACTATAGTTGTAGCAGGAATCTTCCTCCTAATCCGAATACACCCTATACCTCTCCAACAACCAAACCGCCCTAACCCTATGCTTATGTCTAGGAGCACTATCCACACTATTGCCGCTACCTGTGCTCTAACACAAAACGACATCAAAAAAATTATTGCCTTCTCAACATCTAGCCAACTAGGACTAATAATAGTAACAATTGGACTAAACCTTCCACAGCTAGCCTTTCTACACATTTCAACCCACGCCTTCTTCAAAGCCATACTCTTCCTGTGCTCTGGATCAATTATCCACAACCTCAGTGGTGAACAAGACATCCGAAAAATAGGCGGCCTTCAAAAAATACTTCCAACAACCACCTCCTGCCTAACTATCGGAAACCTAGCCTTAATAGGAACTCCATTCTTAGCCGGATTCTACTCAAAAGATCTCATCATTGAAAGCCTAAACACATCACACCTTAATACCTGAGCACTACTCCTAACACTACTCGCCACAACATTCACCGCAACATATAGCCTACGAATAACTATTTTAGTACAAACAGGATTCCCCCGCATCCATCAACTACCCCAATAAACGAAAACGACCCAGCAATTATTAACCCAATCACTCGACTTGCACTAGGCAGCATCCTAGCTGGCCTACTTATCACAACTTACTTCCCACCTACGAGCACCCCTCCAATAACCATACCTACATACATAAAAATTGCCGCTATACTTCTAACGATCCTAGGAACCATTCTAGCCCTCGAACTATCAAACATAACTCACGCCCTATCAAAGCCCAAACAAAACATGGCAATAAACTTCTCATCTACATTAGGCTACTTCAACCCATTACTCCACCGCCTAACCTCTACAAACCTCCTAAACACAGGACAAAAACTATCCTCCCACCTAGCCGACCTATCCTGGTACAAAAAAATAGGCCCAGAAGGACTTGCCACCCTACAAGTCATAACAACCAAAACCTCAACCAACCTACACACAGGCCTCATCAAAGCCTATTTAAGCTCATTTGCCCTATCAATCCTAATCCTCTTACTAATATACAGAACCAACACCCTAATGGCCCCAAACATACGAAAACATCACCCCCTACTAAAAATAATTAACAACTCCCTAATTGACCTCCCAACACCCTCAAATATCTCCGCCTGATGAAATTTCGGCTCTCTTCTAGGTATCTGCCTAGCAACCCAAATCCTTACAGGATTAATGCTAGCCATACACTATACCGCAGACACAACCCTAGCATTCTCCTCCGTAGCCCACATGTGCCGAGACGTCCAATATGGTTGACTACTCCGCAACCTACATGCAAATGGAGCATCAGCATTTTTCATCTGCATTTACCTTCACATCGGACGAGGCTTCTACTACGGCTCCTATCTATTCAAGGAAACCTGAAACACAGGAGTTATCCTCCTCTTAACCTTAATAGCAACCGCCTTCGTAGGATATGTTCTCCCATGGGACAAATATCGTTTTGAGGCGCAACCGTCATCACTAACCTATTCTCAGCCATCCCATACATCGGACAGACCCTAGTAGAATGAGCTTGAGGAGGCTTCTCAGTAGACAACCCGACACTAACCCGATTTTTTGCCCTACATTTTATTCTTCCATTCATAATTGCAGGTCTCACACTAATCCACCTCACCTTCCTCCACGAAACTGGTTCAAACAACCCACTAGGACTAGCATCAGATTCAGACAAAATCCCATTCCACCCCTACTTCTCCCTAAAAGATATCCTGGGATTCATCACAATACTACTCTTCCTGACAACCCTAGCCCTCTTCTCACCAACACTACTAAGCGACCCAGAAAACTTTACCCCCGCAAACCCACTCATCACACCCCCTCATATTAAACCAGAATGATACTTCCTATTTGCATACGCTATCCTACGCTCAATCCCAAACAAACTTGGAGGAGTCCTTGCACTCGCTGCATCTGTCCTAGTACTATTTCTAGCCCCACTCCTACATAAATCTAAACAACGCACAATAACATTTCGCCCTCTATCCAAGTATTATTCTGAATTTTAGTCACCAATCTAATCATCCTAACATGAGTAGGCAGCCAACCAGTAGAACACCCATTCATTATCATCGGCCAACTAGCATCCTCACCTACTTCTCTATTATTCTAATCCTCTTTCCAATCACTGCCACCCTAGAAAACAAGTTACTGAACTACTAAAATACTCTAATAGTTTATCAAAAACATTGGTCTTGTAAGCCAAAGAATGAAGATCCCACCTCTTCTTAGAGTTTTTCTTCCTCCGGGCCCCGCCCCCCCCCCTCCCCCCCCCGGAGGATTTTTTTGCCGGGATCTATGTACTCTAGCATACTATTCTCGTACCACATTATACATTATATCCATGTCCTAAATACATTAATATACACCTGGACACAAATCGCATTTTTCACATCCTACTTTCAAGCGCTATCCGCGTGTAACTTATTAACGGAATTTACACTCTGCCCGTACTAAAACCATGACATGCCATTCTATACATTAACGGACTTTCCCTGGACACGAGGCCTCCCGGAGGGAATGACCTTAATGGTAGCAGGACTATTCCGACGAAACTTTGTTCCGGTACAGCTTTCTAAAGTACCCGATGGATTTATTGATCGTTCACAGCACGAGAAATCCGCAACGCCTTGCACGAAGTACCTCCTCATACTAGCTTCAAGCCCATTCTTTCCACCATACACCACTGACACTACTTGCTCTTTTGCGCCTCGGGTTCCTATTTCAGGGTCATCAATTGGTAGTTGGATATATATTGGTTTTCACAGATGCAACCGAGCTCTGTCAGGGGCACTTTGCCTCGTAATCCCGACATCTTTCTGCCTTTTGTCTACTGGTTCCCTCTCTTCCCTTCGGGAGCCTTCACAGGTTGCCCATGGTAGTTAGAGCAGGAGCTTACAATCTATTTACCTGGGCTACAATGGTCCACGGGCCTTTTTATCACTTTCAGAGAATCACTCAATGAGACGGTCGACGTATCCGGGGAATCATCTCAACACTGATGCACTTTAGATAGCCCTCACATACTTGATCCGACTAGCTTAACTCCCGTGTGGCAGGATAATGCATGCATAGGGTATATGATTTTTCGATTTTCGCCCCCCCGGGCGATTTTAACAACACTAGGAATTTCCGACTAAACCATAATTTTCCACCCATCACAATTTTTATCATCACATTTCACATTTTCCCACTCTAGACAAACTACATTAATAAACAAATTCGTTACTTAACAAAAATTTTTTTACATCATACATCACAAAACATCATCAAACAATCCAGTAAAAATTCATTAAATAAACAAACACTTACATTTGTCACCATCACAAACATAATACATCAAAACATACCTCAGAAAAAAAGGAATTAAACCTTTATCACCAACTCCCAAAGCTGGTATTCTAAATTAAACTATTTTCTGATAACCCCACTAAACTGCCCGAATAGCCCCACGCGACAACCCCCGCACAACCTCCAAAACTACGAACAACGTCAACAACAAACCTCACCCCGCCACCAAGAACATCCCAAACCCCAAAGAATAAAACATTGCCACACCACTAAAATCCAACCGCACCAAAAACATACCTCCATTATCAACAGTAACTAACCCAACCTTTCAACACTCAACCACACCTCCTACAACCACACCAACAACAACAACCAAAAATAACCCAACCCCATACCCCACTACTCCCCAATCCCCCCAAGCCTCTGGAAACGGCTCCGCTGCCAAAGAAACAGAGTATACAAACACCACTAACATTCCCCCTAAATACACCATAAAAAGCACTAAAGACACAAACGAAACTCCCAAACTCAACAACCACCCACATCCTATCACAGATGCCAACACCAAACCAACCACCCCATAATATGGCGAAGGATTAGACGCAACCGCCAACCCACCCAACACAAAACCTACACCCAAGAAAAAAACAAAATAAGTCATAATAATTCCTGCTTGGCCTCTCTCCAAGATCTATGGCCTGAAAAACCATCGTTGTAAACTTCAACTACAAGAACACCCTACAAACAAACCATACATCATCATTATATTGTAAACATCATCTTTTATTACTTATCTTATACACATTTTTTCACTTTTTACACTCCACCGCCGCTGGAGTTACATTAAAATAATTCCACCACTTTGTACACCACATCACTTATTATTTACATATTTATTATATATATTTTTACCAAATATTAAAAAACCCACCTACAACAAAACAAACAACAAACAACAAACAACAAACAACAAACAACAAACAACAAACAACAAACAACAAACAACAAACAACAAACAACAAACAACAAACAACAAACAACAAACAACACAAGCCCCTTTCACGTCCTCGTAGCTTAAATAAAAGCATAGCACTGAAGATGCTAAGATGGTTAGCCCTACCTCCCCGAGGACAAAAGACTTAGTCCTAACCTTACCGTTAGTTCTTGCTAGATATATACATGCAAGTATCCGCATTCCAGTGTAAATGCCCTTAGCCTTCTTGTCAAGATAAAAGGAGCAGGTATCAGGCACACCCCATATCAAAGTAGCCCAAGACGCCTTGCTTAGCCACACCCCCACGGGCATTCAGCAGTAATTAACATTAAGCAATAAGTGTAAGCTTGACTTAGTTATAGCAACCAGAGTTGGTAAATCTTGTGCCAGCCACCGCGGTCATACAAGAGACTCAAATTAACGGTAATACGGCGTAAAGAGTGGTACATGCAGTATCTTGACATTTAAGATCAAAATGTAACCAAGCTGTCATAAGCTCAGATTACAACTAAAGCCGCCCTAAAAGAGATCTTAAATCCTTAGACAAACTAGATCCACGAAAGCCAGGACCCAAACTGGGATTAGATACCCCACTATGCCTGGCCCTAAATCTTGATATCTTCCCATATACAAAGATATCCGCCTGAGAATTACGAGCACAAACGCTTAAAACTCTAAGGACTTGGCGGTGTCCCAAACCCACCTAGAGGAGCCTGTTCTATAATCGATAACCCACGATTTACCCAACCGACTCTAGCCCTAAGCCAGCCTACATACCGCCGTCGCCAGCTCACCTTTTTGAAAGAACAACAGTGGGCACAATAACCATACTTCGCTAACAAGACAGGTCAAGGTATAGCTTATGAGTCGGGAGCAATGGGCTACATTTCCTAACACTAGGAAACACGGAAGGGAGTGTGAAACCATTCCCGGAAGGCGGATTTAGCAGTAAATAGGGACAATGAGAGCCCCATTTAAATTGGCCCTGGGACACGTACATACCGCCCGTCACCCTCGTCACAACCACATTCCCTTAATAAATTAATACTACATTACTAGGTAAAGATGAGGTAAGTCGTAACAAGGTAAGTGTACCGGAAGGTGTACTTAGCATACCAAGGCGTAGCTACAACACCAAAGCATTCAGCTTACACCTGAAAGATATCTGCCATCACCCAGATCGCCTTGAAGCCAAACTCTAGCCCAACCCTTCATATCTAATTAACCAAAAAACTAACTTCATCACTTAACTAAAACATTCAATAAACCTAGTATAGGCGATAGAAAAGGACATCATCCGGAGCGATAGAGCCCCTGTACCGCAAGGGAAAGATGAAATAATAATGAAAACCTAAGCATATAATAGCAAAGACAAAATCTTGTACCTTTTGCATCATGATTTAGCCAGAACCACCAAGCAAAACGGATTTAAGCTTGCCCCCCCGAAACCCAAGCGAGCTACTCACGAGCAGCTATACATGAGCGAACCCGTCTCTGTCGCAAAAGAGTGGGATGACTCGTTAGTAGAGGTGAAAAGCCAACCGAGCTGGGTGATAGCTGGTTGCCTGTGAAACGAATTTAAGTTCTCTCTAGACCTCCCTCTAAGGAAACCTAACCAAACCCCCATGTAGAAGGTCAAGAGTAATTTAAAGGGGGTACAGCCCCTTTAAAAAAGAAAACAATCTCCCCTAGCGGATAAACACCACACCCACATCCTTACTGTAGGCCTTTAAGCAGCCATCATTAAAGAATGCGTCAAAGCTCGCCTCTTAAAAATACTAAAACAACATGACTCCCTTACCACTAACAGGCTAACCTATCCCTATAGAAGAACTTATGCTAAAATAAGTAACTTGGAACATTTCCCTCCCTAGCGCAAGCTTACATCATTTAATTATTAACAGACCATAATTAATACCTCAATTCTAACAAGACAAAATATTAAACATACTGTTAACCCAACCCAGGTGCGCATATTAGAAAGATTAAAATCTACAAAAGGAACTCGGCAAACCCAAGACCCGACTGTTTACCAAAAACATAGCCTTTAGCCAACCAAGTATTAAAGGTGATGCCTGCCCAGTGACAGAACGTTTAACGGCCGCGGTATCCTAACCGTGCGAAGGTAGCGCAATCAATTGTCTCATAAATCGGGACTTGTATGAATGGCTAAACGAGGTCTTAACTGTCTCCTGTAGATAATCAGTGAAATTGATCTTCCTGTGCAAAAGCAGGAATGAACCCATAAGACGAGAAGACCCTGTGGAACTTAAAAATCAATGGCCATCACCAACACTAACCAAGCCTACTAGGCCTACAACTTACTAGACAATGGCTCATATTTTTTGGTTGGGGCGACCTTGGAGAAAAAACAAATCCTCCAAAAATAAGACCACAACTCTTAACTAAGAGTGACATCTCAATGTGCTAATAGTAATCAGACCCAGTACAACTGAGTAATGAACCAAGCTACCCCAGGGATAACAGCGCAATCTCCTTCAAGAGCCCATATCGACAAGGAGGTTTACGACCTCGATGACATCCTAATGGTGCAGCCGCTATTAAGGTTCGTTTGTTCAACGATTAACAGTCCTACGTGATCTGAGTTCAGACCGGAGCAATCCAGGTCGGTTTCTATCTATGACTAGGCCTTCCCTAGTACGAAAGGACCGGGAAAGCAGGGCCAATATTACCCAACACGCCCTCCCTCAAGTAGTGAACTCAACTAAACTACTATAATGGATATTAACATATAACCAATGCCCTAGAAAAGGGCCGCTAGCGTGGCAGAGCTTGGTAAATGCAAAAGGCTTAAGCCCTTTACCCAGAGGTTCAAGTCCTCTCCCTAGCTTTCATCAACTATGTCAAAACCCTCTACCCTTACCCTCCTCTTTATATCACTGTCCTATGCTATCCCAATTTTACTTGCTGTAGCCTTCCTAACCCTAGTAGAACGAAAAATCCTAAGCTACATACAATCCCGAAAAGGCCCAAAACGTTGTAGGCCCATTTGGTTTACTACAACCTGTAGCAGATGGTGTAAAACTATTTATTAAAGAACCAATCCGACCATCTACTTCATCTCCATTCTTATTTATCGTAACCCCAATACTAGCACTACTATTGGCAATCACAATCTGAATCCCCCTCCCACTTCCATTTTTCCCTAGCCGACTTGAACCTAGGACTACTATTCCTGTTAGCCATATCAAGCCTAGCCGTATACTCAATCCTATGATCTGGATGAGCCTCCAACTCAAAATATGCCCTAATCGGAGCCCTACGTGCAGTAGCACAAACAATTTCATATGAAGTTACACTAGCTATCATCCTGCTCTCCGTAATTATATTAAGCGGAAACTACTCCCTAAATACCCTCATTACCACCCAAGAACCACTTTACCTTATCTTCTCTTCCTGACCCCCTTGCAATGATATGGTATATTTCAACCCTAGCCGAAACAAACCGTGCCCCATTCGACCTCACAGAAGGAGAGTCAGAACTAGTCTCCGGATTTAATGTCGAATACGCTGCAGGTCCTTTCGCTCTTTTCTTCCTAGCCGAATACGCAAACATTATACTAATAAACACACTAACCACCATTCTATTCCTCAACCCAAGTTCACTAAACCCACCCCTAGAGCTATTCCCTATTATTATAGCTACAAAAATCCTACTACTGTCCTCTGGTTTTCTATGAGTTCGCGCCTCATATCCTCGATTCCGCTACGACCAGCTCATACACCTCCTATGAAAAAATTTCTTACCACTAACACTAGCCCTATGCTTATGACACACCAGCATACCAATCTGTTATGCAGGATTACCCCCATACTCAAGACATGCCCAAGGAAATGTGCCTGAACAAAAGGATCACTATGATAAAGTGAATATAGAGGTACACTAACCCTCTCATTTCCTATCTGAACACCTTAGAAAAGTAGGACTCGAACCTACACAAAAGAGATCAAAGCTCTTCATACTTCCTCTATATTATTTCCTAGTAGAGTCAGCTAACAAAGCTATCGGGCCCATACCCCGAAAATGATGTTTAACTCCCTCCCCTACTAATGAGCCCATATGCAAAACTAATCTTCACACTAAGTCTTATACTAGGCACAGCCATTACAATCTCAAGCAACCACTGAATTATGGCCTGAACAGGCCTAGAAATCAATACCCTAGCAATTATCCCATTAATCGCCAATCCCATCACCCACGCGCAATTGAAGCTACAATTAAGTACTTCCTAGTCCAAGCTACTGCATCAGCACTAATCCTATTTACAAGCATTATCAATGCCTACTCAAACGGCCAGTGAGACCTCACTCAACTAAACCACCCAACAGCCTGCATTCTACTTACAACTGCAATCGCAATAAAACTTGGACTAGTACCATTTCACTTTTGATTTCCAGAAGTCATCCAAGGATCATCTATAACCACAGCACTTTTATTATCTACAATCATAAAACTGCCACCACTCACTATTTTATTTATAGTATCCCCATCCCTCCACCCAACACTACTAACCTTCATAGCCATTGCCTCTGCAGCCTTAGGGGGCTGAATAGGCCTAAACCAAACACAAACCCGAAAAATCCTAGCTTTCTCATCTATTTCCCACCTAGGCTGAATAACCATTATTCTAATCTACAGCCCTAAACTCACCATAATCAACTTCTATGTATATTCCTTACTAACCATCCCTATTTTCCTTATCCTTAATACAACTAAGTCCATAAAACTATCCACAATAATAATTTCTTGAACAAAAGCCCCAATCCTGATAGCTACCATAATATTAACCATACTATCCCTTGCAGGACTTCCCCCATTAACAGGATTCCTACCAAAATGATTTATCATCCATAATCTTACAAAACAAGAAATAACAACAACAGCAACAATCATCGCCCTCCTCTCCTTATTAAGCTTATTCTTCTATCTGCGCCTCACATATTACTCAACAATCACACTCCCACCAAACTCTGCAATCATATAAAACAATGACACACCAATAAGACATCTAATATCCTAATTGCTATCACCACCTCCCTATCCCTCACACTCCTACCTCTATCCCCAATAATTTTAACCATTAACTAGAAACTTAGGATAAACTACAAACCGAAGGCCTTCAAAGCCTTAAACAAGAGCTAAAACCTCTTAGTTTCTGATAAGACCCGCAGGATATTAACCTACACCTTCTGAATGCAACTCAGATACTCTAATTAAGTTAGGGCCTTATACTAGACAGGCGGGCTTCGATCCCACAACATCCTAGTTAACAGCTAGACGCCTAAACCAACAGGCTCTGTCTACACCCTAAGACTCCGGCACGTCTACAACGTACATCGATGAGCTTGCAACTCAACATGAACTTCACTACAGAGCCGATAAGAGAGGAATTGAACCTCTGTAAAAAGGTCTACAGCCTAACGCCTCAACACTCAGCCATCTTACCTGTGACCACCACTACCCGATGATTATTCTCAACCAACCACAAAGATATCGGCACCCTATACCTAATCTTCGGTGCCTGAGCAGGTATAATCGGAACCGCCCTAAGCCTGCTTATCCGTGCAGAACTAGGACAGCCCGGAACCTTACTAGGTGACGATCAAATTTACAATGTAATTGTCACCGCACATGCCTTTGTAATAATCTTCTTTATAGTTATGCCAATTATAATCGGAGGCTTTGGAACTGACTAGTACCCCTCATAATTGGCGCACCCGACATAGCATTCCCCCGCATAAACAATATAAGCTTTTGACTCCTACACCATCCTTCCTACTTTTACTTGCCTCATCCACAGTAGAAGCAGGAGCAGGAACAGGATGAACAGTATACCCCCCCTTAGCCGGAAACCTTGCCCACGCTGGTGCATCCGTAGATCTGGCCATCTTCTCCCTACACTTAGCAGGAGTGTCATCAATTCTAGGAGCTATCAATTTCATCACAACCGCCATCAACATAAAACCTCCAGCCCTCTCACAATACCAAACCCCATTATTCGTATGATCTGTACTCATTACTGCCGTTCTCCTACTCCTATCACTTCCCGTACTTGCTGCTGGAATCACAATACTATTAACAGATCGAAACCTAAACACTACATTCTTCGACCCCGCTGGCGGAGGAGACCCAGTTCTATACCAACACCTGTTTTGATTCTTTGGACACCCAGAAGTCTACATCCTACCCGGCTTCGGAATTATCTCACACGTAGTAGCATACTATGCAGGCAAAAAAGAACCCTTCGGCTACATAGGAATAGTTTGGGCCATATTATCAATCGGATTCCTAGGTTTTATTGTATGAGCGCATCACATATTTACAGTAGGAATAGATGTAGATACCCGAGCATACTTTACATCAGCCACTATAATCATCGCAATCCCAACCGGTATTAAAGTATTCAGCTGACTAGCTACACTGCACGGCGGCACCATCAAATGAGACCCCCCCATGCTATGAGCCATAGGCTTCATTTTCTTATTCACCATTGGAGGCCTAACTGGAATCATCCTAGCAAACTCATCCCTAGACATTGCTCTACACGACACTTACTACGTAGTTGCCCATTTCCACTATGTATTATCAATAGGAGCAGTATTTGCTATCCTAGCAGGTTTCACCCACTGATTTCCATTATTCACCGGATATACCCTCCACCCTACATGAGCTAAAGCACACTTCGGAGTAATATTCACTGGCGTTAACCTAACATTCTTCCCACAACACTTCCTAGGCCTAGCAGGCATGCCACGCCGTTACTCCGACTATCCAGACGCATATACCCTATGAAACACCATGTCATCTATTGGCTCTCTCATCTCATTAACAGCTGTAATTATGCTAATATTTATCATCTGAGAAGCCTTCGCATCAAAACGAAAGTAATCCAACCAGAACTCCCTACCACTAATATTGAATGAATCCACGGCTGCCCTCCACCACACCATACCTTTGAAGAACCAGCCTTTGTCCAAGTACAAGAAAGGAAGGAATCGAACCCTCATATGCTGGTTTCAAGCCAACCGCATCAAACCACTCATGCTTCTTTCTTATGAGATATTAGTAAAACTATTACATAGCCTCGTCAAGACTAAATTGTAGATGAAACCTCTACATATCTCAAATGGCTAACCCATCTCAATTCGGATTTCAAGACGCCTCCTCCCCAATCATAGAAGAACTTGTCGAATTCCACGACCATGCCCTAATAGTAGCCCTAGCAATCTGCACTCTCGTCCTCTACTTATTAACACTTATACTATTAGAAAAACTTTCCTCAAACACTGTAGATGCACAAGAAATTGAACTCATCTGGACAATCCTACCAGCAATCGTCCTTATCCTACTAGCCCTACCATCTTTACAAATTTTATATATAATAGACGAAGTGGATGAACCAGACTTAACCCTAAAAGCCATTGGCCACCAATGATATTGATCCTACGAATACACAGACTTTAAAGACCTAACATTCGACTCATACATAATCCCCACAACAGACCTTTTACCAGGACACTTCCGACTACTAGAAGTAGACCATCGAGTTGTAATTCCAACAGAATCCCACGTGCGTGTCATCATCACCGCAGGGGATGTCCTACACTCCTGAGCAGTTCCCACCCTAGGAGTTAAAACAGACGCAATCCCAGGACGACTAAACCAAACATCATTTATCACTACCCGGCCCGGAATCTTCTACGGCCAATGCTCCGAAATTTGTGGCGCAAACCACAGCTACATACCCATCGTAGTAGAATCCACTCCACTCACCCACTTCGAAAACTGATCCTCACTCCTTTCATCCTAATCATTAAGAAGCTATGCAAACAGCACTAGCCTTTTAAGCTAGAGACAGAGGAACACATACCCCTCCTTAATGACATGCCACAACTAAATCCAAACCCATGATTATCCATTATATTATTAACATGACTTACTTTCACACTAACTATTCAACCAAAACTTTTATCCTTCACCCAAACTAACCCCCCAATCAACAAACCAACCATACTTAATAAAACCACCTCATGAGCCTGACCATGACTTTAAGCTTCTTCGACCAATTTATAAGCCCATCCCTCCTAGGAATCCCACTAATCCTTATCTCAATATTATTCCCTGTGCTACTTATCCCAGCCCAAGGTAACCGATGAATTACAAACCGACTCTCTACCCTCCAATCCTGAGTTATCCACTTAATCACAAAACAACTAATAATTCCCCTAGACAAAAAAGGACACAAATGAGCCCTAATTTTAACCTCCCTTATACTATTACTACTTACAATTAACCTACTAGGCCTACTCCCATATACATTCACCCCCACCACCCAACTATCAATAAACATAGCCCTCGCCCTTCCTTTATGACTAGCTACCCTACTCACAGGCCTACGAAACCAACCCTCAATCTCCTTAGGCCACCTTCTCCCAGAAGGAACACCCACCCCCCTAATCCCCGCCCTAATTATAATCGAAACCATCAGTCTCCTTATTCGCCCCCTAGCCTTAGGAGTCCGACTCACAGCAAACCTCACCGCCGGCCATTTACTCATTCAACTCATCTCAACAGCAGCTGTAGTCCTTCTCCCCATTCTTCCAGCAGTATCTATACTGACTACTACCATCCTACTCCTCCTAACAATCCTAGAAATTGCAGTAGCCATAATTCAAGCTTACGTCTTTGTCCTCCTACTAACCTTATACTTACAAGAAAACATCTAATGGCCCACCAAGCACACTCATATCACATAGTAGACCCTAGCCCATGGCCCATCTCCGGAGCAGCAGCTGCTCTACTAACAACATCAGGCCTTGTCATATGATTTCACCAAAACTCCATACAACTTCTCAGCCTAGGATTATTCTCCATAATTCTTGTTATAATCCAATGATGACGAGATATTATTCGTGAGAGTACCTTCCAAGGACATCACACTCTCCCGGTCCAAAAAGGACTACGATACGGAATAATCCTATTCATTACATCGAAGCATTCTTCTTTCTTGGATTCTTCTGAGCCTTTTTCCACTCTAGCTTAGTACCAACGCCAGAACTAGGCGGCCAATGACCCCCAGCAGGAATCAAACCACTAAACCCCATAGAAGTGCCCTTACTAAATACAGCCATTCTACTGGCTTCAGGAGTAACCGTAACATGAGCACACCATAGCATTACAGAAGGCAACCGAAAACAAGCAATCCATGCATTAACCCTAACAATCCTCCTAGGGTTCTACTTCACAGCCCTCCAAGGAATAGAATATTATGAAGCACCATTCTCAATCGCCGACGGAGTTTACGGTTCAACCTTTTTTGTCGCCACCGGATTTCACGGCCTCCACGTACTCATCGGATCATCTTTCCTCACTATCTGCCTACTACGACTAATCATATTCCACTTTACACCAAATCACCACTTCGGATTTGAAGCCGCTGCCTGATACTGACACTTCGTAGACGTCATCTGATTATTCCTCTACATAACAATCTACTGATGAGGATCCTGCTCTTCTAGTATAATTATTATAATTGACTTCCAATCTATAGAATCTGGTTCAACCCCAGAGAAGAGCAATTAACATAATCACATTTATATTCACCCTCTCCCTAACCCTAAGCATTATTTTAACCACACTAAACTTCTGAATTACTCAAATTAATCCAGATTCAGAAAAATTATCCCCATACGAATGTGGTTTTGACCCTCTTGGCTCCGCACGTCTCCCCTTCTCTATCCGATTCTTTCTAGTAGCAATTCTATTCCTACTATTCGACCTAGAAATCGCACTACTACTACCCCTACCATGAGCCACCCAGCTCCAATCCCCTATCACTACCATAACCTGAACATCCACTATTATCCTATTACTCACCCTAGGACTTATTTATGAATGAACACAAGGTGGCCTAGAATGAGCAGAATAAACAAAAAAAGAAAGTTAGTCTAAACACGACAGTTGATTTCGGCTCAACAGATCATAGCTAAGCCCTATGACTTTCTTAATGTCACTCATACACTTAAGTTTCTACTCTACCTTCACCCTGAGCAGCCTAGGACTCGCTTTCCACCGCACTCACCTAATCTCAGCCCTACTATGCCTAGAAAGCATGATACTCTCCATATACGTGGCCCTAACTGTCTGACCAGTCGAAAACCAAACACCCTCTCACACTCTAATGCCAATCCTAATATTAGCATTTTCGGCTTGCGAAGCAGGTACAGGCCTGGCAATATTAGTAGCATCCACACGAACTCATGGCTCAGATCACCTCCATAACCTAAATCTCCTACAATGCTAAAAATTATCCTACCAACAATTATACTTCTCCCAACAGCCCTACTCTCCACCCAAAAAGCCCTATGAACTAACATCACCCTACACAGCCTAATAATCGCCACCATCAGCCTACACTGACTATCCCCCACATATTTCCCACACAAAACTCTAACCCAATGAACAGGTATTGACCAAATCTCATCCCCCCTCCTTACCCTATCATGCTGATTGCTTCCCCTAATAATTATAGCAAGCCAAAACCATCTACACCACGAACCCTTAACACGCAAACGAATCTTTGCAGCCACCCTAATCATAATTCAACCATTTATTATTCTAGCCTTCTCAACCACAGAACTTATAATATTTTATATTACATTTGAAGCAACCCTCATTCCAACCCTAATCCTCATTACCCGATGGGGCAACCAACCCGAACGCCTAAGTGCTGGCATCTACCTCCTATTTTATACCCTAATTAGCTCCCTCCCACTATTAGTAACAATCCTACACCTTCACACACAAACAGGGACTCTTCACTTAACAATACTAAACTTAACCAACCTCTCACTCCCAAAATCATGAACCACTATCCTCTCAGGAATTGCACTACTAATAGCATTTATAGTAAAAGCCCCACTATACGGCCTACACTTATGACTACCAAAGCACATGTAGAAGCCCCAATTGCAGGCTCCATGCTTCTAGCAGCACTACTTCTAAAGCTCGGAGGATATGGCATTATACGGATTACTATCCTAATAAACCCCACATTAAACTCACTACAATACCCATTCCTTGCTTTATCTTTATGAGGAGCACTCATAACCAGCTCAATCTGCCTACGCCAAACTGACTTAAAAGCACTCATCGCCTACTCATCTGTCAGCCACATAGGCCTAGTTATCGCTGCAAGCCTAATCCAAACTAACTGATCCTTCTCAGGCGCAATAATCCTCATAATCTCCCACGGCCTCACCTCCTCAATACTATTCTGTCTGGCCAACACAAACTATGAACGTACCCATAGCCGAATCTTATTATTAACACGCAGCCTACAGCCACTCCTACCACTAACAGCAACCTGATGACTACTAGCCAATCTATCAAACATAGCCCTGCCACCAACAACAAATTTAATAGCTGAACTCACCATCATAATTGCCCTATTCAACTGATCAATACTTACAATCATCCTAACTGGACTCGCAACACTACTTACCGCAGCATACACCCTATTTATACTACTGACTACCCAACGAGGAATTTTACCAACCAACATCACATCTATTCAGAACTTTACCACACGTGAACACCTCCTAATAACCCTACACATCATACCTATACTCCTCTTAATCCTTAAACCAGAACTTATCTCAGGAGCCTTCCTATGCAAGTATAGTTTAAACCAAACATTAGACTGTGATTCTAAAAATAGAAGTTAAAACCTTCTTACCTGCCGAGGGGAGGTTCAACCAACAGGAACTGCTAATTCCTGTATCTGAGTCTAAAATCTCAGCCCCCTTACTTTTAAAGGATAACAGTAATCCGCTGGTCTTAGGAACCACTAATCTTGGTGCAAATCCAAGTAAAAGTAGTGGAAACCATCCTAATTATTAACACCTCTATACTTCTCACACTAGCATTAATCCTAATCCCCACACTACTAACCCTATTAACAAAAAATTACAAGAACTCCCCCAGCTCAATTACCAAAACCGTCAAAACTGCCTTTCTCACCAGCCTAATCCCCACCACACTATTCCTATACTCTGGCATAGACAGCATTATCTCCATCTGAGAATGAAAATTCATTATAAACTTTAAAATCCCAATAAACCTTAAAATTGACCAATACTCAATAATATTTTTTCCCATTGCACTATTTGTAACATGATCTATTCTACAATTCGCCTCCTGATATATAGCTACAGAACCATACATTACAAAATTCTTCTCATACTTACTAATATTCCTAACTGCAATATTAACACTAACAATCGCCAACAACCTATTTTTACTTTTCATCGGATGAGAGGGGGTAGGAATTATATCATTTCTCCTAATCGGATGATGGCAAGGCCGAGCAGAAGCAATACAGCTGCTCTACAAGCTATCCTATATAACCGAATCGGAGATATCGGACTCATCCTAAGTATAGCCTGACTCGCATGCACCATAAACTCATGAGATATCCAACAAACCATGCCCAACCATACCCAAACCCCAACACTCCCATTACTAGGCCTCATCCTAGCCGCAACCGGAAAGTCAGCTCAATTTGGCCTACATCCATGACTACCAGCTGCCATAGAAGGCCCAACCCCAGTTTCCGCCCTACTCCACTCAAGTACTATAGTTGTAGCAGGAATCTTCCTCCTAATCCGAATACACCCTATACTCTCCAACAACCAAACCGCCCTAACCCTATGCTTATGTCTAGGAGCACTATCCACACTATTTGCCGCTACCTGTGCTCTAACACAAAACGACATCAAAAAAATTATTGCCTTCTCAACATCTAGCCAACTAGGACTAATAATAGTAACAATTGGACTAAACCTTCCACAGCTAGCCTTTCTACACATTTCAACCCACGCCTTCTTCAAAGCCATACTCTTCCTGTGCTCTGGATCAATTATCCACAACCTCAGTGGTGAACAAGACATCCGAAAAATAGGCGGCCTTCAAAAAATACTTCCAACAACCACCTCCTGCCTAACTATCGGAAACCTAGCCTTAATAGGAACTCCATTCTTAGCCGGATTCTACTCAAAAGATCTCATCATTGAAAGCCTAAACACATCACACCTTAATACTGAGCACTACTCCTAACACTACTCGCCACAACATTCACCGCAACATATAGCCTACGAATAACTATTTTAGTACAAACAGGATTCCCCCGCATCCCATCAACTACCCCAATAAACGAAAACGACCCAGCAATTATTAACCCAATCACTCGACTTGCACTAGGCAGCATCCTAGCTGGCCTACTTATCACAACTTACTTCCCACCTACGAGCACCCCTCCAATAACCATACCTACATACATAAAAATTGCCGCTATACTTCTAACGATCCTAGGAACCATTCTAGCCCTCGAACTATCAAACATAACTCACGCCCTATCAAAGCCCAAACAAAACATGGCAATAAACTTCTCATCTACATTAGGCTACTTCAACCCATTACTCCACCGCCTAACCTCTACAAACCTCCTAAACACAGGACAAAAACTATCCTCCCACCTAGCCGACCTATCCTGGTACAAAAAAATAGGCCCAGAAGGACTTGCCACCCTACAAGTCATAACAACCAAAACCTCAACCAACCTACACACAGGCCTCATCAAAGCCTATTTAAGCTCATTTGCCCTATCAATCCTAATCCTCTTACTAATATACAGAACCAACACCCTAATGGCCCCAAACATACGAAAACATCACCCCCTACTAAAAATAATTAACAACTCCCTAATTGACCTCCCAACACCCTCAAATATCTCCGCCTGATGAAATTTCGGCTCTCTTCTAGGTATCTGCCTAGCAACCCAAATCCTTACAGGATTAATGCTAGCCATACACTATACCGCAGACACAACCCTAGCATTCTCCTCCGTAGCCCACATGTGCCGAGACGTCCAATATGGTTGACTACTCCGCAACCTACATGCAAATGGAGCATCAGCATTTTTCATCTGCATTTACCTTCACATCGGACGAGGCTTCTACTACGGCTCCTATCTATTCAAGGAAACCTGAAACACAGGAGTTATCCTCCTCTTAACCTTAATAGCAACCGCCTTCGGGGTAGGATATGTTCTCCCATGGGGACAAATATCGTTTTGAGGCGCAACCGTCATCACTAACCTATTCTCAGCCATCCCATACATCGGACAGACCCTAGTAGAATGAGCTTGAGGAGGCTTCTCAGTAGACAACCCGACACTAACCCGATTTTTTGCCCTACATTTTATTCTTCCATTCATAATTGCAGGTCTCACACTAATCCACCTCACCTTCCTCCACGAAACTGGTTCAAACAACCCACTAGGACTAGCATCAGATTCAGACAAATCCCATTCCACCCCTACTTCTCCCTAAAAGATATCCTGGGATTCATCACAATACTACTCTTCCTGACAACCCTAGCCCTCTTCTCACCAACACTACTAAGCGACCCAGAAAACTTTACCCCCGCAAACCCACTCATCACACCCCCTCATATTAAACCAGAATGATACTTCCTATTTGCATACGCTATCCTACGCTCAATCCCAAACAAACTTGGAGGAGTCCTTGCACTCGCTGCATCTGTCCTAGTACTATTTCTAGCCCCACTCCTACATAAATCTAAACAACGCACAATAACATTTCGCCCTCTATCCCAAGTATTATTCTGAATTTTAGTCACCAATCTAATCATCCTAACATGAGTAGGCAGCCAACCAGTAGAACACCCATTCATTATCATCGGCCAACTAGCATCCCTCACCTACTTCTCTATTATTCTAATCCTCTTTCCAATCACTGCCACCCTAGAAAACAAGTTACTGAACTACTAAAATACTCTAATAGTTTATCAAAAACATTGGTCTTGTAAGCCAAAGAATGAAGATCCCACCTCTTCTTAGAGTTTTTCTTCCTCCGGGCCC
>JAUMJJ010000944.1:0-19665 GCA_033556795.1 Tapera naevia | reverse complement strand
AGTGCGGAGTGGAAATAGAAGATTTTGGGGAAAATGAAATCAGATAGGAGGGGAAAACCTGATTTTTGTGAAAATGAACTGAGTTTTGGGGGAAAATAAGGATTTTATGTAAAATGAACCTATTTTCGGAGGAAAAAAGCTGATTATGTGGAAAATGAACCCAGTTTTGCGGAAAAAAACTGTTTTCAAGGAAAATGAACCCAGTTTTGGGGGAAAAAATGATTTTGGGGAAAATGAACCCAGTGATCGGGTAAAAAACCCGGATTTGGGGGAAAATGAACACAGTTTGTTGGGGAAAACCTAATATGTAGGGAAATAAACCCAGTTTTGGTGGAAAAAACATATTTTGGGGAAAATGAACCCAGTTTTGGGGTAAAAAAAATGATTTTTGGAAAAATTAACCCACTTTGTGAGAAAAACCCCTGATTTTGGAGAAAATGAACCCAGTAATGGGGAAAAACCCTGATTTTGGGGAAAATGAACCAAGTGCGGAGTGGAAATAGAAGGTTTTGAGGAAAATGAAATCAGTTTGGACGGGACAACCTGATTTGTGTGAAAATGTACCCAGTTTTGGGGGTTAATAGGGATTTTGCGGAAAATGAACCTAGTTTCGGAGGAAAAATTCTGATTATACGGAAAATGAACACAGTTTTGGGGGAAAAAAACGTTTTTAAGGAAAATGAACCCAGTTTTTGGGGAAAAAATTATTTTGGGGAAAATGAACGCAGTAATTGGGTAAAAAAAACCCGAATTTTGGGGGAAATAAGCAGAGTTGGGGGGGGGGGGGGAAGACTTGTAGAGAAATGAACCGACTTTTGCTGTAAAAAAAACGACTTTGGGGAAAATCAACCCAGTTTGGGAGGAAAAAATCCGATTTTGGGGAAAATGAACACTGGAGGTGAAAAAAACCTGGTTTTGGGGAAAATGAACACTGGAGGGGAAAACTAGATTTGTGTGAAAATGCACCCAGTGTCTTGTGGAAAAAAAAGAATTTTGGGGAAAATGAACCCAGTTTAGGAAGAAAGAAGCTGATTATGGGGAAAATTAACCCAGTTTGGAGGGGATAACCCGTTTTTGATTAAAATGAACCCAGTTTTGAGGGAAAAACAAATTTTTTGGGAAATAAAGCCAGTAATTGGGGCTTCTCCAAAACAACCAGGTTTTGGAGAAAATGAACACAATTTGGTGGGGAAAACCCAATATTTAGGGAAATAAACCCAGTTTTGGTGGAAAAAAAACATATTTTGGGGAAAATGAACACAGTTTTGGGGGAAAAAATGATTTTGGGGAAAATGAACCCAGTAATGGAGAAAAAATCCTGATTTTGGGGAAAATGAACCCAGTGTGGAGTGGAAATTGAAGATTTTGGGGAAAATGAAATCAGTTTGGAGGGGAAAACCTGATTTGTGTGAAAATGTACCCAGTTTTTGGGGGAGAAAAAGGATTTTGGGTAAAATGAACCCAGTGTGGAGTGGAAATAGAAGATTTTGGAGAAAATGATCACTGTTTGGAGGGGAACACCTGATTTTGGAGAAAAAGCATCCAGTTTTGGGGGGAAAAAATGATTTTGGGTAAAATGAACCCAGTAATGGGGAAAAAAATGATTTTGGGGAAAATGAACCCAGTGTGGAATGGAAATAGAAGATTTTGGGGAAAATGAAATCAGATAGGAGGGGAAAACCTGATTTTTGTGAAAATGAACTGAGTTTTGGGGGGAAATAAGGATTTTATGTAAAATGAACCTATTTTCGGAGGAAAAAAGCTGATTATGTGGAAAATGAACCCAGTTTTGCGGAAAAACCTGTTTTCAAGGAAAATGAACCAGTTTTGGGGGAAAAAATGATTTTGGGGAAAATGAACCCAGTGATCGGGTAAAAAACCCGGATTTTGGGGAAAATGAACACAGTTTGTTGGGGAAAACCTAATATGTAGGGAAATAAACCCAGTTTTGGTGGAAAAAACATATTTTGGGGAAAATGAACCCAGTTTTGGGGTAAAAAAATGATTTTTGGAAAAATTAACCCACTTTGTGAGAAAAACCCCTGATTTTGGAGAAAATGAACCCAGTAATGGGGAAAAACCCTGATTTTGGGGAAAATGAACCAAGTGCGGAGTGGAAATAGAAGGTTTTGAGGAAAATGAAATCAGTTTGGACGGGACAACCTGATTTGTGTGAAAATGTACCCAGTTTTGGGGGTTAATAGGGATTTTGCGGAAAATGAACCTCGTTTCGGAGGAAAAATTCTGATTATACGGAAAATGAACACAGTTTTGGGGGAAAAAAAACGTTTTTAAGGAAAATGAACCCAGTTTTTGGGGAAAAAATTATTTTGGGGAAAATGAACGCAGTAATTGGGTAAAAAAACCCGAATTTTGGGGAAAATAAGCAGAGTTGGGGGGGGGGGAAGACTTGTAGAGAAATGAACCGACTTTTGCTGTAAAAAAACCGACTTTGGGGAAAATCAACCCAGTTTGGGAGGAAAAAATCCGATTTTGGGGAAAATGAACACTGGAGGTGAAAAAAACCTGGTTTTGGGGAAAATGAACACTGGAGGGGAAAACTAGATTTGTGTGAAAATGCACCCAGTGTTTTGTGGAAAAAAAGAATTTTGGGGAAAATGAACCCAGTTTAGGAAGAAAGAAGCTGATTATGGGGAAAATTAACCCAGTTTGGAGGGGATAACCCGTTTTTGATTAAAATGAACCCAGTTTTGAGGGAAAAACAAATTTTTAGGGAAATAAAGCCAGTAATTGGGGCTTCTCCAAAACAACCAGGTTTTGGAGAAAATGAACACAATTTGGTGGGGAAAACCCAATATTTAGGGAAATAAACCCAGTTTTGGTGGAAAAAAAAACATATTTTGGGGAAAATGAACACAGTTTTGGGGGAAAAAATGATTTTGGGGAAAATGAACCCAGTAATGGAGAAAAAATCCTGATTATGGGGAAAATGAACCCAGTGTGGAGTGGAAATTGAAGATTTTGGGGAAAATGAAATCAGTTTGGAGGGGAAAACCTGATTTGTGTGAAAATGTACCCAGTTTTTGGGGGAGAAAAAGGATTTTGGGTAAAATGAACCCAGTGTGGAGTGGAAATAGAAGATTTTGGAGAAAATGAACACTGTTTGGAGGGGAACACCTGATTTTGGAGAAAAAGCATCCAGTTTTGGGGGGAAATAAGGATTTTGTGGAAAATGAATATAGTTTCGGAGGATAAAAACTATTTATGCAGAAAATGAACCCAGTTTTGGGTAAAAAACCCGTTTTTAAGGAAAATGAAGCCAATTTTGGGGAAAAAAAATTATTTTTGGGAAAATGAACCCAGTAATTGGGTAAAAAACCCGAATTTTGGGGAAAATGAACCCCGTTTGGGAGGAAAAAAACCCGATTATGGGAAAAATGAACCCAGTTTTGGGGAAAAAATTATTTTGAGGAAAATGAAATCAGTTTTGGGAATAAAATTATTTTGGGGAAAATGAACCCAGTAATGGGGAAAAAAACCTGATTTTGGGGAAAATGAACCCAGTTTTGGGGGAAAACCCCGGATTTGGGGAAAATGAACCCAGTTTTGGGGGAAAAAATGATTTTGGGGAAAATGAACCGAGTTTTGGGGGAAAAAATGATTTTGGGGAAAATGAACCCAGTAATGGAGAAAAAATCCTGATTTTGGGGAAAATGAACCCAGTGTGGAGTGGAAATAGAAGATTTTGGGGAAAATGAAATCAGTTTGGAGGGGAACACCTGATTTTGGAGAAAAAGCATCCAGTTTTGGGGGAAAATAAGGATTTTGTGGAAAATGAATATAGTTTCGGAGGATAAAAGCTATTTATGCAGAAAATGAACCCAGTTTTGGGTAAAAAACCCGTTTTTAAGGAAAATGAACCCAATTTTGGGAAAAAAAAATTATTTTTGGGAAAATGAACCCAGTAATTGGGTAAAAAACCCGAATTTTGGGGAAAATGAACCCAGTTTGGGAGGAAAAAAACCCGATTATGGGAAAAATGAACCCAGTTTTGGGGAAAAAATTATTTTGGGGAAAATGAAATCAGTTTTGGGAAAAAAATTATTTTGGGGAAAATGAACCCAGTAATGGGGAAAAAAACCTGATTTTGGGGAAAATGAACCCAGTGTTTCAGAGGAAATAGAAGATTTTGGGGAAAAAAAATCAAAACTTCACCAAAAATTACACCAAAAATTTCACCAAAATCATTATTTCCCTCCCAAAACTGGATTCATTTCCCCCAAAATCAGATTTTTTCCTCCCAAACCGGGTTCATTTTCCCCAAAATCCTATTTTTCCCCCAAAACTGGGTGCATATTCACACAAATCAGGTTTTCCCCTCCTAAAACGGTTCATTTTCCACAAAAGCTTCTATTTCCACTCCACACTGGGTTCATTTTCCCCATAATCAGGGTTTATTCCCAATTACTGTGTTCACTTTCTCAAAAATCCTTTTACTCCCCCCCCCCCCCCAAAAATGGGTTCATTTATCTCAAAAACTAACCCCTTGATTTTAAAGAATCCTGGAATTTCCTTCCATGAATAGCTGCCAGAAGAGAAAGCTTTTTACCATCAGGGTATTCCTCTCTCGAAGGCTAACAAATACAGGCAAAGAGAGGATCTGCACCTGCTTTCTTGAGCAGCCTTCACAGTGTTTCCCCGGCTTTCACACCACATTCCGGCTGCAAACATTACGTTGGTCCGGAGACAGCGCCTTCTCTTGCCGGCTGGCTCTCTAAACTGAAACCGCTCAGAAAGCTGTCTCTGGCCGCGGTTTCACAGACATCTCGGCTGTCTGCTCCTTGCCTCTCTGAGGAGCAGTCATTTCAGATATCTAGCATCACATCACAGCGCATGCAGATGAGTCTAAAATCTTTCTCTCTTAGAAAGTTGCTATTTATGAAAATTGTTTTAGCATGACTTTTCATCTTCTAACAATGTAATTAAAGGGAATATTATCAGATGATCTGCTCGTGCTTCAAGGACGAGGGATCCCTGTTTTCCAGTGTAGTCTCATCAGCCTCTGCAAACTCTTTCTACTGAAACAGCAGGCAGGGAATCCACAGCACATTCTCTGAACGGCACGGTTTTGTGTTTCTCCAAAGGAGAGCAGAAACTAACCCCTTGATTTTAAAGAATCACCGAATCTTCTTCCATGAATCGCTGCTAGAAGAGAAAGCATTTTAGCGGCAGGCTATTCCTCTCTCGAAGGCTGACAAATACAGGCAATCAGTCGAGCTGCTTTTGCTTTCTTGCGCAGCCTTCACAGTGTAGCCCCGGCTTTCACAGTAGGCTTCAGCTGCAAACATTACGTTGTTCGGGAGACAGTGCCTTCTCTTACCGGCTAGCTCTCTAAACTGAAGCCGGTCGGAAAGCTGCCTCTCGCCGCGGTTCTACAGACATCCCGGCGGTCTGCTGCTTGCCTCCCTGACGAACAGTCTTTTCCGATTTCTAGCAGCATATTAAAGCGCGTCCACAGCAGTCTAAAATCTTGCCTCCTACCCACCCCCGAATTTTCTATTTTGGAAATGTTTTAGCATGACATCTAACCTCCTAACAATGTATTTAAAAGACAAATAATCAGATGATCTGTTCGTGTTCAAGGACGAGAGATGCCTTTTTTCCTGTCCATTCCCTTCAGCCTCTGCAAACTGTTTCTGCTGAAACTTGTTACAACAGCCGGCAGCGAATTCACACACATTCTCTGAACTGCAAGGTTTTGTTTTTCCTACAAGGGTGTGCAGAAACTAACCCTTTGAATTTAAAGAATCCTGGAATTTCCTTCCATGAATAGCTGCCAGAAGAGAAAGCTTTTTACCGGCAGGGTATTCCTCTCTCGAAGGCTTACAAATACAGGCAAAAAGAGGATCTGCTCCTGCTTTCTTGAGCAGCCTTCACAGTGTTTCCCCGGCTTTCACACCACATTCCGGCTGCAAACATTACGTTGGTCCGGAGACAGCGCCTTCTCTTGCCGGCTGGCTCTCTAAACTGAAACCGCTCAGAAAGCTGTCTCTGGCCGCGGTTTCACAGACATCTCGGCTGTCTGCTCCTTGCCGCTCTGAGGAGCAGTCATTGCAGATACCTAGCATCACATCACAGCGCATGCAGATGAGTCTAAAATCTTTCTCTCTTAGAAAGTTGCTATTTATGAAAATTGTTTTAGCATGACTTTTCATCTTCTAACAATGTAATTAAAGGGAATATTATCAGATGATCTGCTCGTGCTTCAAGGACGAGGGATCCCTGTTTTCCAGTGTAGTCTCATCAGCCTCTGCAAACTCTTTCTACTGAAACAGCAGGCAGGGAATCCACAGCACATTCTCTGAACGGCACGGTTTTGTGTTTCTCCAAAGGAGAGCAGAAACTAACCCCTTGATTTTAAAGAATCACAGAATGTTCTTCCATGAATCGCTGCTAGAAGAGAAAGCATTTTAGCGGCAGGCTATTCCTCTCTCGAAGGCTGACAAATACAGGCAATCAGTCGAGCTGCTTTTGCTTTCTTGCGCAGCCTTCACAGTGTAGCCCCGGCTTTCACAGTAGGCTTCAGCTGCAAACATTACGTTGTTCGGGAGACAGTGCCTTCTCTTACCGGCTAGCTCTCTAAACTGAAGCCGGTCGGAAAGCTGCCTCTCGCCGCGGTTCTACAGACATCCCGGCGGTCTGCTGCTTGCCTCCCTGACGAACAGTCTTTTCCGATTTCTAGCAGCATATTAAAGCGCGTCCACAGCAGTCTAAAATCTTGCCTCCTACCCACCCCCGAATTTTCTATTTTGGAAATGTTTTAGCATGACATCTAACCTCCTAACAATGTATTTAAAAGACAAATAATCAGATGATCTGTTCGTGTTCAAGGACGAGAGATGCCTTTTTTCCTGTCCATTCCCTTCAGCCTCTGCAAACTGTTTCTGCTGAAACTTGTTACAACAGCCGGCAGCGAATTCACACACATTCTCTGAACTGCAAGGTTTTGTTTTTCCTACAAGGGTGTGCAGAAACTAACCCTTTGAATTTAAAGAATCCTGGAATTTCCTTCCATGAATAGCTGCCAGAAGAGAAAGCTTTTTACCGGCAGGGTATTCCTCTCTCGAAGGCTTACAAATACAGGCAAAAAGAGGATCTGCTCCTGCTTTCTTGAGCAGCCTTCACAGTGTTTCCCCGGCTTTCACACCACATTCCGGCTGCAAACATTACGTTGGTCCGGAGACAGCGCCTTCTCTTACCGGCTAGCTCTCTAAACTGAAGCCGGTCGGAAAGCTGCCTCTGCCCGCGGTTCTAAAGACATCCGGCGGTCTTCTTCTTGCCTCCCTAACGAACAGTCATTTCAGATTTTGGGAGGAATTAACACAGTTTGGCAGAAAAAAAACTGATTATGGGGAGAATGAAGCCAGTTTTTGGGGAAAAAGCCGTTTTTGAATATAATAAACCCAGTTATGGGGAAAATGAACCAGTAATGGGGAAAAAACCGATTATGGGGAAAATGAACAGAGTTTGGGGGGGGGAAACCCATTTTGTAGGGAAAGGAACACAGTTAAGGTGGAAAGAAACAGATTCTGTGGAAAATGAAATTGTAGGGAAATGAACCCAGTTTTGCTGGAATAAAACATATTTTGTGGAAAATGAGGGTTTTTTTCTCCCCCCGACTGGATTCATTTTCCCCAAAATCGGGTTTTTTTCCTCCCAAATTGGATTCATTTTCCCCAAAATCCTTTTTTTTCCCACAAAAACTGGGTGCATTTTCACACAAATCAGGTTTTCCCCTCCAAACTGATTACATTTTCCAAAAATCTTCTATTTCCACTCCACACTGGGTTTATTTTCCCCAAAATCATTTTTTTCCCCATTACTGGATTCATTTCCCCAAAATCGTTTTTTTCCACCAAAACTGAGTTCATTTTCCCGAAATCGTTTCCCCCCCTCCCCCCCCAAAAAAAACTGGCTGCATTTTCACACAAATGAGATTTTCCCCTCCAAACTGATTTCATTTTCCCCAAATCCGGGTTTATTTCCCAATTACTGAGTTCATTTCCCCAAAATAATTTTTTCCCAAAGCACTGTTCATTTTCCCCAAAATCGATTTTTTTCCACCAAAACAGAGACCATTTACCTACAAGTGGGGTTTTCCCCCCAAACTGTGTTCATTTTCCCCCAAATTAGGGTTTTTTACAAAATTTTACAAAATTACTGGGTTAATTTTCCCCAAAATCACTTCGCCCCCCCCCCAAACTGGATGCATTTTCATACAAATCAGGTTTTCCCCCCCCAAACTGGGTTAATTTTCACCATAATCAGCTTCTTTCCTCCCAAACTCGGTTCATTTCCCTTCAAGTTGGTTTCCTCCGCCCAAAACTTTGTTCATTTTCCCCAAAATTCGAATTTTTTAACCCAATTACTGGGTTCATTTTCCCAAAATATTTTTTTTCCCCAAAACTGGGTTCATTTTCCTTAAAAACGGGTTTTTCTGCCAAAACTGGGTTCATTTTCCGCATAATCAGCATTTTTCCTCCGAAACTAGGTTCATTTTCCACAAAATCCTTATTTCCCCCCAAAACTGGGTTTATTTTTCACACAAATCAGGTTTTCCCCTCAAAACAGTGTTCATTTTCCCCAAAATCTTCTATTTCCACTCCACACTTGGTTCATTTTCCCCAAAAACAGATTTTTCCCCCAAAACTGGGTCCATTTTCCCTAAATTCGGGTTTTTTTCCACCAAAACTCGGTTCATTTCCCTAGAAGTTGGTTTTTCCCCCCCAAACTTTGTTCATTTTCCCCAAAATTCGGTTTTTTTACCCAATTACTGGGTTCGTTTTCTCCAAAATAATTGTTTTCCCCAAAACTGGGTTCATTTTCTGCATAATCAGTTTTTCCCTCTGAAACTGGGTTCATTTTCCACAAAATTCGGGAAATGAACTGAGTTTTGGTGGAAAAAAACTGACTTTGGGGAAAATGAACCCAGTTAGGGAGGAAAAAATCCGATTTTGGGGCAAATTACCCCAATTATGGGGGGAAAAAAAAATAATTTTCGGGGAATGAACCCAGTAATTGGAAAACCCGGATTCTGGGGAAAATGAACACAGTTTGGGAGGAAAGAAGCTGATTATGGGGAAAATGAAACCAGTTTTGGGGGAAAAAAACATTTTTGGTGAAAATGAACCCAGTTTTGAAGGAAAAAAAAAGATTTTGGGGAAATAAAGCCAGTAACTGGTTCAAAAATCCATATGTTGGGGAAAATGAACACAATTTGGTGGGGAAAACCCGATATGTAGGGAAATAAACCCATTTTGGTGGAAAAAAAATATTTTGAGGAAAATGAACCCAGTTTTTTTTGGGAAAAAATTATTTTGGGGAAAATGAACCCAGTTTGGGAGGAGAGAAGCTGATTATGGGGGAAATGAACCCAGTTTGGGGGGGGGGGGAAATATTTTGTGGAAATAAAGCCAGTAATTGGGTAAAAACCCCGGATTTTGGAGAAAAATGAACCCAGTCTGGTGGGGAAAACCCAATTTGTAGGGAAATAAACCCAGTTTTGTGGAAAAAAATATATTTTGGGGAAAATGAACGCAGTAATGGGGAAAAATCCTGATTTTGGGGAAAATGAACCAAGTGCGGAGTGGAAATAGAAGATTTTGAGGAAAATGAAATCAGTTTGGAGGGGACAACCTGATTTGTGTGAAAATGAACTGAGTTTTGGGGGGAAATAAGGATTTTATGTAAAATGAACCTATTTTCGGAGGAAAAAAGCTGATTATGTGGAAAATGAACCCAGTTTTGCGGAAAAAACTGTTTTCAAGGAAAATGAACCCAGTTTTGGGGGAAAAAATGATTTTGGGGAAAATGAACCCAGTGATCGGGTAAAAAACCCGGATTTGGGGGAAAATGAACACAGTTTGTTGGGGAAAACCTAATATGTAGGGAAATAAACCCAGTTTTGGTGGAAAAAACATATTTTGGGGAAAATGAACCCAGTTTTGGGGTAAAAAAAATGATTTTTGGAAAAATTAACCCACTTTGTGAGAAAAACCCCTGATTTTGGAGAAAATGAACCCAGTAATGGGGAAAACCCCTGATTTTGGGGAAAATGAACCAAGTGCGGAGTGGAAATAGAAGGTTTTGAGGAAAATGAAATCAGTTTGGACGGGACAACCTGATTTGTGTGAAAATGTACCCAGTTTTGGGGGTTAATAGGGATTTTGCGGAAAATGAACCTAGTTTCGGAGGAAAAATTCTGATTATACGGAAAATGAACACAGTTTTGGGGGAAAAAAAAACGTTTTTAAGGAAAATGAACCCAGTTTTTGGGGAAAAAATTATTTTGGGGAAAATGAACGCAGTAATTGGGTAAAAAAACCCGAATTTTGGGGAAAATAAGCAGAGTTGGGGGGGGGGGGGGGGAAGACTTGTAGAGAAATGAACCGACTTTTGCTGTAAAAAAAACGACTTTGGGGAAAATCAACCCAGTTTGGGAGGAAAAAATCCGATTTTGGGGAAAATGAACACTGGAGGTGAAAAAAACCTGGTTTTGGGGAAAATGAACACTGGAGGGGAAAACTAGATTTGTGTGAAAATGCACCCAGTGTTTTGTGGAAAAAAAGAATTTTGGGGAAAATGAACCCAGTTTAGGAAGAAAGAAGCTGATTATGGGGAAAATTAACCCAGTTTGGAGGGGATAACCCGTTTTTGATTAAAATGAACCCAGTTTTGAGGGAAAAACAAATTTTTTGGGAAATAAAGCCAGTAATTGGGGCTTCTCCAAAACAACCAGGTTTTGGAGAAAATGAACACAATTTGGTGGGGAAAACCCAATATTTAGGGAAATAAACCCAGTTTTGGTGGAAAAAAAAACATATTTTGGGGAAAATGAACACAGTTTTGGGGGAAAAAATGATTTTGGGGAAAATGAACCCAGTAATGGAGAAAAAATCCTGATTTTGGGGAAAATGAACCCAGTGTGGAGTGGAAATTGAAGATTTTGGGGAAAATGAAATCAGTTTGGAGGGGAAAACCTGATTTGTGTGAAAATGTACCCAGTTTTTGGGGGAGAAAAAGGATTTTGGGTAAAATGAACCCAGTGTGGAGTGGAAATAGAAGATTTTGGAGAAAATGATCACTGTTTGGAGGGGAACACCTGATTTTGGAGAAAAAGCATCCAGTTTTGGGGGGAAAAAATGATTTTGGGTAAAATGAACCCAGTAATGGGGAAAAAAATGATTTTGGGGAAAATGAACCCAGTGTGGAATGGAAATAGAAGATTTTGGGGAAAATGAAATCAGATAGGAGGGGAAAACCTTGGTGGAATAAGGATTTTATGTAAAATGAACCTATTTTCGGAGGAAAAAAGCTGATTATGTGGAAAATGAACCCAGTTTTGCGGAAAAAACCTGTTTTCAAGGAAAATGAACCCAGTTTTGGGGGAAAAAATGATTTTGGGGAAAATGAACCCAGTGATCGGGTAAAAACCCGGATTTTGGGGAAAATGAACACAGTTTGTTGGGGAAAACCTAATATGTAGGGAAATAAACCCAGTTTTGGTGGAAAAAACATATTTTGGGGAAAATGAACCCAGTTTTGGGGTAAAAAAATGATTTTTGGAAAAATTAACCCACTTTGTGAGAAAAACCCCTGATTTGGAGAAAATGAACCCAGTAATGGGAAAAACCCTGATTTTGGGGAAAATGAACCAAGTGCGGAGTGGAAATAGAAGGTTTTGAGGAAAATGAAATCAGTTTGGACGGGACAACCTGATTTGTGTGAAAATGTACCCAGTTTTGGGGGTTAATAGGGATTTTGCGGAAAATGAACCTAGTTTCGGAGGAAAAATTCTGATTATACGGAAAATGAACACAGTTTTGGGGGAAAAAAAACGTTTTTAAGGAAAATGAACCCAGTTTTTGGGGAAAAAATTATTTTGGGGAAAATGAACGCAGTAATTGGGTAAAAACCCGAATTTGGGGAAAATAAGCAGAGTTGGGGGGGGGGGGGAAGACTTGTAGAGAAATGAACCGACTTTTGCTGTAAAAAAACCGACTTTGGGGAAAATCAACCCAGTTTGGGAGGAAAAAATCCGATTTTGGGGAAAATGAACACTGGAGGTGAAAAAAACCTGGTTTTGGGGAAAATGAACACTGGAGGGGAAAACTAGATTTGTGTGAAAATGCACCCAGTGTTTTGTGGAAAAAAAGGATTTTGGGGAAAATGAACCCAGTTTAGGAAGAAAGAAGCTGATTATGGGGAAAATTAACCCAGTTTGGAGGGGATAACCCGTTTTTGATTAAAATGAACCCAGTTTTGAGGGAAAAACAAATTTTTTGGGAAATAAAGCCAGTAATTGGGGCTTCTCCAAAACAACCAGGTTTTGGAGAAAATGAACACAATTTGGTGGGGAAAACCCAATATTTAGGGAAATAAACCCAGTTTTGGTGGAAAAAAAAAACATATTTTGGGGAAAATGAACACAGTTTTGGGGGAAAAAATGATTTGGGGAAAATGAACCCAGTAATGGAGAAAAAATCCTGATTATGGGGAAAATGAACCCAGTGTGGAGTGGAAATTGAAGATTTTGGGGAAAATGAAATCAGTTTGGAGGGGAAAACCTGATTTGTGTGAAAATGTACCCAGTTTTTGGGGGAGAAAAAGGATTTTGGGTAAAATGAACCCAGTGTGGAGTGGAAATAGAAGATTTTGGAGAAAATGAACACTGTTTGGAGGGGAACACCTGATTTTGGAGAAAAAGCATCCAGTTTTGGGGGAAATAAGGATTTTGTGGAAAATGAATATAGTTTCGGAGGATAAAAACTATTTATGCAGAAAATGAACCCAGTTTTGGGTAAAAAAACCCGTTTTTAAGGAAAATGAAGCCAATTATGGGGAAAAAAAATTATTTTTGGAAAATGAACCCAGTAATTGGGTAAAAAACCCGAATTTTGGGGAAAATGAACCCCGTTTGGGAGGAAAAAAACCCGATTATGGGAAAAATGAACCCAGTTTTGGGGAAAAAATTATTTTGAGGAAAATGAAATCAGTTTTGGGAATAAAATTATTTTGGGGAAAATGAACCCAGTAATGGGGAAAAAAAAACTGATTTTGGGGAAAATGAACCCAGTTTTGGGGGAAAACCCCGGATTTGGGGAAAATGAACCCAGTTTTGGGGGAAAAAATGATTTTGGGGAAAATGAACCGAGTTTTGGGGGAAAAAAATGATTTTGGGGAAAATGAACCCAGTAATGGAGAAAAAATCCTGATTTTGGGGAAAATGAACCCAGTGTGGAGTGGAAATAGAAGATTTTGGGGAAAATGAAATCAGTTTGGAGGGGAACACCTGATTTTGGAGAAAAAGCATCCAGTTTTGGGGAAAATAAGGATTTTGTGGAAAATGAATATAGTTTCGGAGGATAAAAGCTATTTATGCAGAAAATGAACCCAGTTTTGGGTAAAAAACCCGTTTTTAAGGAAAATGAACCCAATTTTGGGAAAAAAAAAATATTTTTGGGAAAATGAACCCAGTAACTGGGTAAAAAACCCGAATTTTGGGGAAAATGAACCCAGTTTGGGATAAAAAAACCCGATTATGGGAAAAATGAACCCAGTTTTGGGGAAAAAATTATTTTGGGGAAAATGAAATCAGTTTTGGGAAAAAAATTATTTTGGGGAAAATGAACCCAGTAATGGGGAAAAAAACCTGATTTTGGGGAAAATGAACCCAGTGTTTCAGAGGAAATAGAAGATTTTGGGGAAAAAAAATCAAAACTTCACCAAATATTACACCAAAAATTTCACCAAAATCATTATTTCCCTCCCAAAACTGGATTCATTTCCCCCAAAATCAGATTTTTTCCTCCCAAACCGGGTTCATTTTCCCCAAAATCCTATTTTTCCCCCAAAACTGGGTGCATATTCACACAAATCAGGTTTTCCCCTCCTAAAACGGTTCATTTTCCACAAAAGCTTCTATTTCCACTCCACACTGGGTTCATTTTCCCCATAATCAGGGTTTATTCCCAATTACTGTGTTCACTTTCTCAAAAATCCTTTTACTCCCCCCCCCCCCCAAAAATGGGTTCATTTATCTCAAAAACTAACCCCTTGATTTTAAAGAATCCTGGAATTTCCTTCCATGAATAGCTGCCAGAAGAGAAAGCTTTTTACCATCAGGGTATTCCTCTCTCGAAGGCTAACAAATACAGGCAAAGAGAGGATCTGCACCTGCTTTCTTGAGCAGCCTTCACAGTGTTTCCCCGGCTTTCACACCACATTCCGGCTGCAAACATTACGTTGGTCCGGAGACAGCGCCTTCTCTTGCCGGCTGGCTCTCTAAACTGAAACCGCTCAGAAAGCTGTCTCTGGCCGCGGTTTCACAGACATCTCGGCTGTCTGCTCCTTGCCGCTCTGAGGAGCAGTCATTTCAGATATCTAGCATCACATCACAGCGCATGCAGATGAGTCTAAAATCTTTCTCTCTTAGAAAGTTGCTATTTATGAAAATTGTTTTAGCATGACTTTTCATCTTCTAACAATGTAATTAAAGGGAATATTATCAGATGATCTGCTCGTGCTTCAAGGACGAGGGATCCCTGTTTTCCAGTGTAGTCTCATCAGCCTCTGCAAACTCTTTCTACTGAAACAGCAGGCAGGGAATCCACAGCACATTCTCTGAACGGCACGGTTTTGTGTTTCTCCAAAGGAGAGCAGAAACTAACCCCTTGATTTTAAAGAATCACAGAATGTTCTTCATGAATCGCTGCTAGAAGAGAAAGCATTTTAGCGGCAGGGCTATTCCTCTCTCGAAGGCTGACAAATACAGGCAATCAGTCGAGCTGCTTTTGCTTTCTTGCGCAGCCTTCACAGTGTAGCCCCGGCTTTCACAGTAGGCTTCAGCTGCAAACATTACGTTGTTCGGGAGACAGTGCCTTCTCTTACCGGCTAGCTCTCTAAACTGAAGCCGGTCGGAAAGCTGCCTCTCGCCGCGGTTCTACAGACATCCCGGCGGTCTGCTGCTTGCCTCCCTGACGAACAGTCTTTTCCGATTTCTAGCAGCATATTAAAGCGCGTCCACAGCAGTCTAAAATCTTGCCTCCTACCCACCCCCGAATTTTCTATTTTGGAAATGTTTTAGCATGACATCTAATCTCCTAACAATGTATTTAAAAGACAAATAATCAGATGATCTGTTCGTGTTCAAGGACGAGAGATGCCTTTTTTCCTGTCCATTCCCTTCAGCCTCTGCAAACTGTTTCTGCTGAAACTTGTTACAACAGCCGGCAGCGAATTCACACACATTCTCTGAACTGCAAGGTTTTGTTTTTCCTTCAAGGGTGTGCAGAAACTAACCCTTTGAATTTAAAGAATCCTGGAATTTCCTTCCATGAATAGCTGCCAGAAGAGAAAGCTTTTTACCGGCAGGGTATTCCTCTCTCGAAGGCTTACAAATACAGGCAAAAAGAGGATCTGCTCCTGCTTTCTTGAGCAGCCTTCACAGTGTTTCCCCGGCTTTCACACCACATTCCGGCTGCAAACATTACGTTGGTCCGGAGACAGCGCCTTCTCTTACCGGCTAGCTCTCTAAACTGAAGCCGGTCGGAAAGCTGCCTCTGCCCGCGGTTCTAAAGACATCCAGGCGGTCTTCTTCTTGCCTCCCTGACGAACAGTCATTTCAGATTTTGGAGGAATTAACACAGTTTGGGAGAAAAAAAACTGATTATGGGGAGAATGAAGCCAGTTTGTGGGGAAAAATCCGTTTTGAATATAATAAACCCAGTTATGGGGAAAATGAACGGTAATGGGGAAAAAACCGATTATGGGGAAAATGAACAGAGTTTGGGGGGGGAAACCCATTTTGTAGGGAAAGGAACACAGTTAAGGTGGAAAGAAACAGATTCTGTGGAAAATGAAATTGTAGGGAAATGAACCCAGTTTTGCTGGAATAAAACATATTTTGTGGAAAATGAGGGTTTTTTTCTCCCCCCGACTGGATTCATTTTCCCCAAAATCGGGTTTTTTTCCTCCCAAATTGGGTTCATTTTCCCCAAAATCCTTTTTTTTCCCACAAAAACTGGGTGCATTTTCACACAAATCAGGTTTTCCCCTCCAAACTGATTACATTTTCCAAAAATCTTCTATTTCCACTCCACACTGGGTTTATTTTCCCCAAAATCATTTTTTTCCCCATTACTGGATTCATTTCCCCAAAATCGTTTTTTTCCACCAAAACTGAGTTCATTTTCCCGAAATCGTTTCCCCCCCTCCCCCCCCCAAAAAAAACTGGCTGCATTTTCACACAAATGAGATTTTCCCCTCCAAACTGATTTCATTTTCCCCAAAATCCGGGTTTATTTCCCAATTACTGAGTTCATTTCCCCAAAATAATTTTTTCCCAAAGCACTGTTCATTTTCCCCAAAATCGATTTTTTTTCCACCAAAACAGAGACCATTTACCTACAAGTGGGGTTTTCCCCCAAACTGTGTTCATTTTCCCCCAAATTAGGGTTTTTTACAAAATTTTACAAAATTACTGGGTTAATTTTCCCCAAAATCACTTCGCCCCCCCCCCAAACTGGATGCATTTTCATACAAATCAGGTTTTTCCCCCCCAAACTGGTTAATTTTCACCATAATCAGCTTCTTTCCTCCCAAACTCGGTTCATTTCCCTTCAAGTTGGTTTCCTCCGCCCAAAACTTTGTTCATTTTCCCCAAAATTCGAATTTTTTAACCCAATTACTGGGTTCATTTTCCCAAAATATTTTTTTTCCCCAAAACTGGGTTCATTTTCCTTAAAAACGGGTTTTACTGCCAAAACTGGGTTCATTTTCCGCATAATCAGCATTTTTCCTCCGAAACTAGGTTCATTTTCCACAAAATCCTTATTTCCCCCCAAAACTGGGTTTATTTTCACACAAATCAGGTTTTCCCCTCAAAACAGTGTTCATTTTCCCCAAAATCTTCTATTTCCACTCCACACTTGGTTCATTTTCCCCAAAAACAGATTTTTCCCCCAAAACTGGGTCCATTTTCCCTAAATTCGGGTTTTTTTCCACCAAAACTCGGTTCATTTCCCTAGAAGTTGGTTTTTCCCCCCCAAACTTTGTTCATTTTCCCCAAAATTCGGTTTTTTTACCCAATTACTGGGTTCGTTTTCTCCAAAATAATTGTTTTCCCCAAAACTGGGTTCATTTTCTGCATAATCAGTTTTTCCCTCTGAAACTGGGTTCATTTTCCACAAAATTCGGGAAATGAACTGAGTTTTGGTGGAAAAAAACTGACTTTGGGGAAAATGAACCCAGTTAGGGAGGAAAAAATCCGATTTTGGGGCAAATTACCCCAATTATGGGGGAAAAAAAAAATAATTTTCGGGGAATGAACCCAGTAATTGGAAAACCCGGATTCTGGGGAAAATGAACACAGTTTGGGAGGAAAGAAGCTGATTATGGGGAAAATGAAACCAGTTTTTGGGGAAAAAAACATTTTTGGTGAAAATGAACCCAGTTTTGAAGGAAAAAAAAAGATTTTGGGGAAATAAAGCCAGTAACTGGTTCAAAAATCCATATGTTGGGGAAAATGAACACAATTTGGTGGGGAAAACCCGATATGTAGGGAAATAAACCCATTTTTGGTGGAAAAAAAATATTTTGAGGAAAATGAACGCAGTAATGGGGAAAAATCCTGATTTTGGGGAAAATGAACCAAGTGCGGAGTGGAAATAGAAGATTTTGAGGAAAATGAAATCAGTTTGGAGGGGACAACCTGATTTGTGTGAAAATGTACCCAGTTTTGGGGGTTAATAGGGATTTTCTGGAAAATGAACCTAGTTTTGGAGGGAAAAAATGCTGATTATGCGGAAAATGAACCCAGTTTTGGGGGAAAAATCCATTTTTAAGGAAAATGAACCCAGTTTGGGGGAAAAAAATTATTTTGGGGAAAATGAACCCAGTAATCGGGTAAAAAACCCGATTTTTTGGAAAATGAACAGAGTTTGGGGGGGGGGGGAACCAACTTGTAGGGAAATGAACCGAGTTTTGCTCGAAAAAAAACAACTTTGGGGAAAATCAACCCAGTTTGGGAGGGAAAAAAACGATTTTGGGGAAAATGAACCCAGTTTTGGGGGAAAAAAACCCGATTTTGGGGAAATGAACCCAGTAATGGGGAAAAAACCTGATTTTGGGGAAAATGAACACTGTTTGGAGGGGAAAACTTGATTTGTGTGAAAATGCACCCAGTGTTTTGAAGAAAAAAAGGATTTTGGGGAAAATGAACCCAGTTTGGGAGGATAGAAGCTGATTATGAGGAAAATGAACCCAGTTTGGGGGGGAAAAAATATTTTGTGGAAATAAAGCCAGTAATTGGGTAAAAACCCCGGATTTTGGAGAAAAATGAACCCAGTCTGGTGGGGAAAACCCAATTTGTAGGGAAATAAACCCAGTTTTGTGGAAAAAATATATTTTGGGGAAAATGAACGCAGTAATGGGGAAAAATCCTGATTTTGGGGAAAATGAACCAAGTGCGGAGTGGAAATAGAATATTTTGAGGAAAATGAAATCAGTTTGGAGGGGACAACCTGATTTGTGTGAAAATGTACCCAGTTTTGGGGGGGGGGGGGGGGGGGGGGGGGGGAAGGATTTTGTGGAAAATGAACCCAGTTTTGGGGTAAAAAAATGATTTTTCTTTGTGAGAAAAACCCCTGATTTTGGAGAAAATGAACCCAGTAATGGGGAAAAACCCTGATTTTGGGGAAAATGAACAAAGTGCGGAGTGGAAATAGAAGGTTTTGAGGAAAATGAAATCAGTTTGGACGGGACAACCTGATTTGTGTGAAAATGTACCCAGTTTTGGGGTTAATAGGGATTTTGCGGAAAATGAACCTAGTTTCGGAGGAAAAATTCTGATTATACGGAAAATGAACACAGTTTTGGGGGAAAAAAAACGTTTTTAAGGAAAATGAACCCAGTTTTTGGGAAAAAATTATTTTGGGGAAAATGAACGCAGTAATTGGGGTAAAAAAAACCCGAATTTTGGGGAAAATCAGCAGAGTTGGGGGGGGGGGGGAAGACTTGTAGAGAAATGAACCGACTTTTGCTGTAAAAAAAAACCGACTTTGGGGAAAATCAACCCAGTTTGGGAGGAAAAAATCCGATTTTGGGGAAAATGAACACTGGAGGTGAAAAAAAACCTGGTTTTGGGGAAAATGAACACTGGAGGGGAAAACTAGATTTGTGTGAAAATGCACCCAGTGTTTTGTGGAAAAAAAGGATTTTGGGGAAAATGAACCCAGTTTAGGAAGAAAGAAGCTGATTATGGGAAAATTAAACCCAGTTTGGAGGGGATAACCCGTTTTTGATTAAAATGAACCCAGTTTTGAGGGAAAACAAATTTTTTGGGAAATAAAGCCAGTAATTGGGGCTTCTCCAAAACAACCAGGTTTTGGAGAAAATGAACACAATTTGGTTGGGGAAAACCCAATATTTAGGGAAATAAACCCAGTTTTGGTGGGAAAAAAAAACATATTTTGGGGAAAATGAACACAGTTTTGGGGGAAAAATGATTTGGGGGAAAATGAACCCAGTAATGGAGAAAAAATCCTGATTATGGGGAAAATGAACCCAGTGTGGAGTGGAAATTGAAGATTTTGGGGAAAATGAAATCAGTTTGGAGGGGAAAACCTGATTTGTGTGAAATGTACC
>JAUMJJ010000943.1:0-34138 GCA_033556795.1 Tapera naevia | reverse complement strand
AAAATCTGAAGGTTTTTCCCAAAATCGTGATTTTTTTCCCCAAAAATTCGAGTTTCTGTCGCAAAATATTGAGGCTTTTTCCAAAATCTCAAGGTTTTCCCAGAATATTGAGATTTTTTTTCCCAACATCTTGAGGCCTTTCCCCAAAATCTCAAGTTTTTGTCCCAAAATATTGAGATTTTTTCCCCAAAATCTCGTGTTTTTTCCTAAAATCTTGAGGATTTTTCCCAAAATATTGAGATTTTTTCCCAAAATCTTGATTTTTTTCCCAAAACCTCGTGTTTTTTCCCAAAATCATGAGGTTTTTCCCAAAATCATGAGGTTTTTCCCAAAATCATGAGGTTTTTCCCAAAATCTTGAGGTTTTTCCCCATGGGAGTCTCATTCAGGGGCTTCAAAGCTCTCACATCATCCCCTTTGTGTGTTTTTTTTCCTCAACGGGTGGAATTTCGCGGCGATCTCCCCCGATATCAATCAATTAACCCCTCGTTTGGCAGTAGATAATTATTTCACCCTCTCTATTTGACGTTTCCCGTATTCCCTGTGGAATTTTCATCCTTCCCATAACCTTGACCAGAAAAATGGGGTGGATTTTCCTCCAGTAAGATCCCAATTCGGATAAATCCCACGATATCCCACGGGCTGATTCGCTCCTATTGCACCCTTTTGGGGCCAATTCCTTCAGGATTGGGACATTTGCTCAGTCCGTGGCCAATCTACGCCATCCCCCCGGTGTAATTCCCTGTGGAAACCAAGTCAGTTGAAGCCAACGTTGCTCCCCGAGGAGCGAAACCATGGAGCCGCTCGAAAATTCAATTTTTCCTTAATTTACACCAAGAAGGCAAAAAACGGTGCCAGAAAAGGGCCAAACACCCCCAAACTGGTGTCACCCAACCACTGCTACGCTTCACGCGGGGGATGGGAGTCCAAGGACCTACCATTGGCTTGGTTGTCCGAGTAGTTGGACCTCAAGAGCTTCAGTTCTGCCATGATTTCCATCTCTGAAAAGAAAGCAGAAGACAACCCACGGCTGGATCTTCCAAGGACTCACAAACAGCCTCTAATTTGCCCAATTTCTGCTTTTTGAGGCCAAATTCAAGAGTAGGGTCTAATTTTCTTGATTTACGGGTTCTGGGGGGAATTTCAGAGTGGGTTTAATCTGGATTTACACCCTGAGGCAAACAGCGAGCGCTGTCGGCGCCGCACGAGGAGGCAACTCCTGGACGCAGCGCCCCGGTCACAATTTGGTGATAAAAGCCTAAAATTCCATACCAGGATGGAATTAAACCCAAAGATGGCGATGGATGGGCTTCACCTATGGTTTCTACACGGATGGATGCTCAAAGCGTGACGAGGCCAACCCCTGTGCCATTTTTAATAGTGGAAATGCCTTTTTTGAGGGTGTTTGAACCAAACCAGCTGCTTCCCAACCCAGTGGTGACCCTTCCAGGGCCTCTTACGCTTCATCATGGCCAACGCGAAGAGAAGAGCCCACGCGATGAAGCTCAGAGCCACCAGGACGTAGAGCACGGCCACCGACGTCGCCCTGCAGCCCCGGCCCCTCTCGCCCTTCGACTCAGGGTCACCTGTGATGAGCAAGGTGGGGGGGAATTGGGGAGGAATCCCAACTTCCAAGGTCTGGATCCAACTGGAGTCCCCAGCGTTGGGAGAGGGGATGGGTCAAGAGCCTCTCACCCTTTTGGGAAGGGTTCGGAGACGGTGGTTTCCCCGCGAGGATGTAAACCCCTGGTGGGATGAAAGGAGGAGTCACTGGGTGATATTTGGGGGCATTTTAGGGCCAAATCCTGCCCCACGGAGAGGTCCTCGGGGATGGGGAGGAGGTGGGTGCTACCTCCTTTGTTCTTCTGGCTCTGCAGCTCTCCACCGGGGACCGGCAGCTTGTGGCCACGATCTGACTCCGACAGGGACACGTCGTCGTAGTCCTCCTCGAAGCTGTCTGGGGACGCTACGTGAGAGGGAAAAATGGGTGTGAAAATTGGGGTTTTAGGTCAAAGGGGATTCCCAGCCCCCAACAATCAGCTCAGGCCTTCGGGTTCCATAGAAGATGCCATTTTCCTTCCACTTTGGCAAATCCACAAGGTTTTTTGCCCCATTTTCTCAAGATTTATCATTTTTATCGTTTTTATGGAGTTTCAGAACCTGGTTCTGCTCGGCCAGAGCCGGGTTCTCCCTCGGCTGCGAATCCGAGCGATCCTGGTGAAGGTTCATGGAACACAATCATGGAATCATGGAATCACTGAGGTTGGAAAAGCCCTCCCGGCCCATCCAGTCCAACCCTTGGATCATCAAACCCTGTCCCCAGGTGCTCCAGGGGTTTTGAACCCCTCCAGGGATGGAGGCTCCACCCCTGCCCTGGGAAGCCTCTGCCAAGGCTTCTCCACTCTTTCCATAAAGGAATTTTACCAATATCCAACCCAAACCTCCCCTGGGGCAACTCAAGGCCATTCCCTCTCATCCCATCTCCTGCCCCTTGGGAGCAGAGCCCAGCACCCACCTCACCACAACCTCCTCTCCAGGAGCTGCAGAGAGCGATGAGGTCTCCCCTCAGCCTCTTCTCCAGATCAAACCCCCCCCAGGTCCCTCAGCCTCTCCCACAACCCCTGTTCTCCAGCCCCTTCCCAGCTCTGTTCCCTTCTCCAGACGCTCTCAAGGTCCCTCTTGGAGTGAGGGGCCCAAACCTGAACCCAGGATTTGAGGTGCTGAATGCAGGGGGACGATCCCTTCTCTGCTCCTGGTGGCCACTCCATGGCTGTTCCAAGCCTGGATGCTCTTGGCCTTCTTGCCACCCCATGGCTGATCCAAGCCTGGATGCTCTTGACCTTCTTGGCCACCCCATGGCTGATCCAAGCCTGGATGCTCTTGACCTTCTTGGCCACTCCATGGCTGATCCAAGCCTGGATGCTCTTGGCCTTCTTGGCCACCCCATGGCTGATCCAAGTCTGGATGCTCTTGACCTTCTTGGCCACTCCATGGCTGATCCAAGCCTGGATGCTCTTGGCCTTCTTGGCCACCTGGGCCTCTGTTGGCTCCTGTTCAGCCACTGTTGACCAACCCCCCCAGGTCCTTCTCCTCCAGGCACCTTTCCAGCCTCCCTTCTCCAATCCCAGAGCTTTGCCTGGGGTTGGTGTGACCCAAGTGCAGACCCGGCGCTTGGCCTTGTTGGATCCCACCCCGCTGGTCTCCGCCCATGGATCCAGCCTGTCCAGCTGCCTCTGTAGATCCTTCCTCCCCTGGAGATTGACTCTTCACCCAGCCTGTTGTCTTCTGCACCCTGAGGGAGCGCTCGATCCCCTCATCTGGGTGGTGGATAAAGAGATCAAACCGAACGAGCCCCAACGCTGGGAAGCCCTTGAGGCTGAAGCTCGGTGGGATGGGACGAATTTCAGGCTGCGAAGACGCAAACACCGACTCCAAGAGTGAGGATGGAGCAACAAAGCCCCCTCTCAACCCCGCTGAGGTGGACTTGGAGGATATTTTTGGGGTGATTCGATCTGGTTTGGCAAAAGGAACCAAACCGGGAGAGAAACGCCGCGAACAGAGAAATGGGTTTGGCCAACGGAGATGAAAATAAAACCCAGTTTGGCCTTGGGGAGGCAGCTCAGGGGGTTCTGATTTCCATCCTTGCCACAAAAAAAGCCTGAAAAGGTGAAAAATTGATGACTTACCCGGCCTGAAGTCGCTCATTGGGGTCATTTTTCCAGCGACGGAGTAAATTCCTGCCAAAAATAGGAAAGGGAAAGAACGTTGAGGATAATGGGAGGATCCTCAAAGCCACCACCAGCGCTTCCTCCGTCTCCGTCACCACCGGAGAGGAAGATGCTGATGCTTTTTGAAGGCCCAACGTGGAGTTTACGGCTGGAATTGGGGCCAAACTTGGAGATTTAGGGGTTCCTGAGTGTAGAAAGGGACTCGTAAGAAGCTGAGCACCCCAAAGTCCTTCTTGTCCTGCTCCGTGGTGCCTCACGCGTGACCTCAGCCACCGCAGGGACACCCACCGGCCCCCAAAACTACCCCAAGGTCATGCCAAGGGCACGGAGAGGGGAACATCCCCGGATTTGGAACTGGATGACCTTTAAGGTCCCTTCCAACCCAAGCCATTCCATGATTTACCTGCTTGTCTCACCAGCCTCTTGGTGGGCGCCGGTGGGGGCCCCAACCAGTTGCCGTAGGTCTGTTGGGCCATGCTTTGCCGGGAAGAGCCGTCGCGCAGGCGCCCGGTGGGGTCCTGAACCCCCTGGGCACGCGCCCCGGCGCAGCCCTCACCGCCTCCAGGACCTCATTTTGGTTGGAGGTTCAGCCCTGAGATTTCAGTTCCTCTCGGCGCCGGGGGCGGCCGTGACATGCAAATGGGTGGAGAAACCACGGGCAGGTTGTGCTCTTCTCTCCGACAAAACATGACCTTTCGGTGCCCCCTGGGATGCGGTGAATGAAATCATGGGATGGGGTGGGTTGGGTTGGAAAAGACCTCAAAGGCCAACCAGTCCCACCCCAGGCCAAGGGGACCGACCCCTCCTGCTGGATCAGGAGGCTCCAAGGCCCACCCAACCTGGCCTTGGACACCTCCAGGGATGGGGTCTGGGGGTTCTGGTTCACACCAAGTTGGGATCATGGGATGGGTTGGGTTGGAAGGGACCTCCAAGCCCACCCAGTCCCTCTGCCATGGGCAGGGACCCCTCCCACTGGGTCAGGGGGCTCCAAGCCCCATCCAACCTGGCCTTGGACACCCCCAGGGATGGGGCAGCCACCCCTGCTCTGGGCACCTTGGCCCAGGCCCTCCCCACCCTCCTCCTGAAGAATTCCTTCCCAAGGTCCCATCTCAGTCTCCCCCTTCCCAGTTAAAGCCGTTCCCCCTCCTCCCACCCCTCCAGGCCCTTGGACAAAGCCCCTCCCCAGCTCTCCTGGAGCCCCTTTCCCTACTGGAAGCTGCTCTAAGGTCTCCCCAGAGCCTTCTCCTCTCCAGTTGACCAACCCCAGCTCTCCCAGCCTGGCCTCATGGCAGAGGTTCTCCAGCCCTCGGAGCATCTCCAGGGCCTCCTCTGGCCCCGCTCCAACAGCTCCATCTCCTTCTCCAGGTGGGGGTTCCAGAGGTGGCCCCAGGGCTCCAGGTGGGGTCTCACCTGAGCGGAGCAGAGGGGCAGAGCCCCCTCCCTCCCCTCTGCTCCCCCTCTCTGGGTGTAGCCCAGGACACTCTTGTTTTTGGGGCTGGGAGGTCACTTTTCTTGCTCATCTGGAGCTTCTCATCGATGACCAACTCGAGGACGAAGGCTTCGTTTTGGTGACACCACACGAGCGCCGCCGCCACCAGGAGTTTGGAAGCAGCTCCCCCGCGGGATTGGGATTTGGGGGAATTACAGATTCAATAAAACCACCTCCAGGTGCCAAAGACCACCTTGGTGAGAAATCCCAACCCTTCCATTGGCCGTGCCGGGAGGGGAATCCGGCGACACCCGCCCTGGGCAAAACAGGCGTCGCGCATCGACGCCCGCGAGCTGGGGATTTGCATACGCGCCCCGAAAACACCGCTCGCGCCTCGGCACCGCCGCTCTCTCTTCCCCTTTTTGGGGGGGTTTCACCCAAACCCTGGGAGAAGACAAAAGAAGGTGTGTCCTGACGCCCTCCTCGGCGCCGCGCCAGCTCCGTTCACCGGCTCGGGCTGGAATCGCAATTAAAGAGCTTTATTGATTGGTTTTCCTCCAATTATCCGGCAAAGCGACGCATCGAGCCTTGGCCCAACAGCTCCGCCCTCACCGAATGTTCAGAAACACCCCAAAATCTCTAAATCCCCCCCAAAATGACCCCCTTAATGGGCTCGACCCCTCCACCGCCGCGTTGTGCCCACCCCAAGCAGCACCTTCCTCTCTGGGAAGCCTTTTGGACACCTCTCTTCCCTGAAACCTTCCCTTTTCCCCCTGTGCTCGGATTTGCCCGATTTTGCCGCGTTTCCCCCCATTTTTGAGCCCTTGAGAGGTGAGAAGATGGGGTGAGGAGCCCCTCAGCAAGTGCGCTCGCAGATCCAGGCCTCGTTACTGGAACAGCCGATGTCGTTCCAGCGGCCACTGGAGTAGATGATGGCGCAGTCCTCGCCCTGGTGCCCAGCGTTGTTGGGTTCTCCATCGTTCCAGGACCTGGGGGAGACAGGGCGCAGCATTTTGGGTGGAAAACTCTCCTTTTGGGGATCTGTTGGCCTTCGGGGTGGTTTAAGCAGAGGGGAGTCAGGCAGAGAGGACAACGGCCCCACAGCCTCTCCCAGGGATGGCCCCAGCTCCCCCAAACCCCTCTCCCACTGCAGAGGGCAGGGATTTTTCCCGTTTTCCCCGGTTTTAACATGGGAAAAGGCCCCCCTCGTGGGGTTTTGCCCCAGCTCCGAGAATGAGGAGTTCCAGCAGAAATCAGCCCTTTGCCTCAGGCTCTGGGGTCTCCCTCAGGATCCGCCCCAGCCTGAGGAGAACCAAGCGGGCGCTGCGGCTCCTTGAGAGGCCCCACCTGGGTCTTCGGCCCCGAGACCAAAGGGAATTTTAGGGAGGAAAAGCCAAAATCTGCCCTTCCCCCTCCCAGCTTTGCCCCACCCACAATTTTCAGGGGCTCTGGCAGAAAAACCCCATTTCCATGATTTTAAAGCACAAAGCCAGAGGGGCCGAGCGAGGTCATCGTGGAACCATGGGATGGGGTGGCTTGGGAGGGACCTCCAAGCCCAACCAGTTCCTCTGCCATGGGCAGGGACCCCTCCCACAGGGTGAGGGGGCTCCAAGGCCCATCCAACCTGGCCTTGGGCACCTCCAACGCTCGTTTGATCCCAACGTGGTGCCTCAAATGCTCCTCATGGTGCAGAAACGCTGCCGATGGTCCAGTGGCCGCCCTTTGCGTTGCTGCTGGAGCCTCGTTTTGAGGAGAACGGGCACAGTTTGGCCAAAAAAGGTCATGGTTTGAGAAACAGGGTGAGCTTGTGGGGCACCAGGTGAAGTGAAACGGGGTGGATTCATGGAACCATGGGATGGGTTGGGTTGGGAGGGCCCTCCAAGCCCATCCAGTCCCACCCCCTGCCATGGGTAGGGACCCTCCCACTGGGTCAGGGGGCTCCAAGCCCCATCCAACCTGGCCTTGGACACCTCCAGGAATGGGGTCTGGGGGTCCTGGTTGACACCAAGTTGGGATCATGGGATGGGTTGGGTTGGAAGGGACCTCCAAGCCCATCCAGTCCCTCTGCCATGGGCAGGGTCTCCCCGAGTGGGTCCGGGGGCTCCAAGGCCCATCCAACCTGGCCTTGGACACCCCCAGGGATGGGATTTGTGGGAATTTCTTCCCTTTTGGGGCAGTTTTGAGGGCATTTCTTCTCTTTTGGGGCAATTTGTTGGGAATTTCTTCTCTTTTGAGGCAGTTTGTGTTGACACCAAGTTGGGATCATGGAACCATGGGATGGGTTGGGTTGGAAGGGATCTCAAAGGCCAACCAGTCCCACCCCAGGCCAAGGGGACGGATCCCTCCCACTGGGTCAGGGGCTCCAAGCCCCATCCAACCTGGCCTTGGACACTCCCAGGGATGGGGTCTGGGGGTTCTGGTTGACACCAAGTTGGGATCATGGGATGGGTTGGGTTGGGAGGGACCTCCAAGCCCATCCAGTCCCCCTGCCATGGGCAGGGACCCCTCCCACTGGGTCAGGGGGCTCCAAGCCCCATCCAACCTGGCCTTGGACACCCCCAGGGATGGGGCAGCCACCCCTGCTCTGGGCACCCTGGCCCAGGGCCTCCCCACCCTCCTCCTGAAGAATTCCTTCCCAAGGTCCCATCTCAGTCTCCCCCTTCCCAGTTAAAGCCGTTCCCCCTCCTCCCACCCCTCGGGGGGGACATCAGCCCCCCAGAACCCCCCCCAGCTCCCCCTGAGGGCTCAAACCCCACTTCTGAGGGTCAATCTCTTCTTTTGGGGGGGGGATCAAACCCCGTTATTGGTCCTCAAAACCCCTTTTGGCGGGTGAATCCTTAATCCTGGGGGTGCAATCCCTCCTTTTGGGGATCAATAACCCTCATTTTGGGGCTGAGCTCCCTCGTTTGGGGCTCAGCCCCCACTTTTTGGGGCTCAACACCCTCTTTTTGGGGCTCATTCTTCACCCTCAGGGACGAACCCCCTCCTTTTTGGGGCTAAACATTCCCTTTTTGGGCTCCACACCCCATCAGGGCTCAAAACCTCCTTGGGGGGGTTCAAACTCCCCCTTTTTGGGGTCAAATCCATCCTTTTGGGGTTCATATGAGACCTCTGAACCCCTTTTTGGACTCTCAACCCCCCCATGAGGGCTCAATCCCCCCTTATTGGGACTCAACTCCCCCTTTTGGGGCTGAACCACATCTTTTTGGGACTGAATCCCATCTTTTTGGGGCTGAACCCCATCTTTTGGGGGCTCATTCTTTCCCCCTGAGGGACGAACCCCCTCCTCTTTGGGGCAAAACACCCCCTTTTTGGCCTCCACACCCCTTCAGGGCTGGAAACCCTTTTGGGAGGGGGCTCAGATCTCCCTTTTTGGGGTCAAATCCCTCCTTTTGAGGTTCCTATGAGAGCTCAGAACCCCTTTTTGAACCCTCAACCCCCCCCCCCCAATGAGGGCTCAGCCCCCCCTTTTTTTTGTCTCAATCCCCCCTTTTTTTGGTCTCAGCTCCCCCTTTTTTTCCCACCAATCCCATTTTTGGCCTCAAACCCCTTCATTCTGGGGCTCAAAAACCCCTTTAGGGGCCCAACCTCCACCCCCCCCCCAAACTCCTCATTTAGGGGCTCAACCCCCCCTCACAAGACTCGACCCCCCCCCCCCCCACCTCCAGAAGCCCCGGTTTGGGCCAATTTCACCCCGTTTTGGGGCTGCACCCCATGGCTGGAGATGGGACAGGGCGTGAGGAGCCCCCGAGGTGCCGGTGCCAGAGGGGAAGTGGCACCGGATGGCCCAAACCCACCAAACAGCCCCAAAAACCCACCTCCCCCCCCACCCCCCAAACCTTCCCCCCCCCCCCCCCCCCCCCCGCGTGGGCTGAGGGTGCTCACGGCACCCAAGAGAGGGTGGGGGAGGGGGCAGGTTGGGTTCTCTTGGAGTTGTGGACTCCACGGGCTCATCAACAGCTGGATAGGTGGGTTCCTCCCCAGAGAAACCAACCCTGGAGACCCCAACCCTGGAGACATCAGACCTGGAGACCCCAACCCTGAGACCCCAGACCTGGAGACACCAGACCTGGAGACCCCAACCCTGAGACCCCAGACCTGGAGACACCAACCCTGGAGAGATCAGACCTGGAGACCCCAACCCTGAGACCCCAACCCTGGAGAGATCAGACCTGGAGACCCCAACCCCGGAGACACCAACCATGGAGAGATCAGACCTGGAGACCCCAACCCTGGAGACATCAGACCTGGTGACCCCAACCCTGAGACCCCAGACCTGGAGAGATCAGACCTGGAGACACCAACCCTGGAGACACCAACCCCGGAGACCCCGACCCCGGAGACACCAACCCTGAGACTCCAACCCTGGAGACATCAGACCTGGAGACACCAACCCTGAGACCCCAGACCTGGAGACACCAACTCTGGAGACACCAGACCTGGAGACACCAACCCTGAGACCCCCAACTCTGGAGACATCAGACCTGGAGACCCCAACCCTGAGACCCCAGACCTGGAGACACCAACCCTGGAGACATCAGACCTGGAGACCCCAACCCTGGAGACACCAACTCTGGAGAGATCAGACCTGGAGACCCCAACCCTGAGACATCAACTCTGGAGACATCAGACCTGGAGACCCCAGCCCTGGAGATCCCAACCCTGAGACACCAACCCTGGAGAGATCAGACCTGGAGACACCAACCCTGAGACACCAACCCTGGAGACTCCAACCATGGAGACTCCAACCCTGGAGACTCCAACCCTGGAGACTCCAACCCTGGACACACCAACCCTGGAGACTCCAACCCCGGAGACACCAACCCTGGAGACCCCAACCCTGAGACCCCAGACCTGGAGACACAAACTCTGGAGACACCAGGCCTGGAGACACCAATCGTGGAGAGATCAGACCTGGAGACACCAACCCTGAGACACCAACCCTGAGACTCCAACCCTGAGACCCCCAACCCTGGAGACATCAGACCTGGAGACCTCAACCCTGGAGACATCAGACATGGTGACCCCAACCCTGAGACCCCAGACCTGGAGACACCAACCCTGGAGAGATCAGACCTGGAGACACCAACCATGGAGACACCAGACCTGGAGACCCCAACCCTGGAGATCCCAACCCTGAGACACCAACCCTGGAGAGATCAGACCTGGAGACCCCAACCATGGAGACTCCAACCCTGGAGACTCCAACCCCAGAGACACCAACCCCGGAGACACCAACCCTGGAGACACCAACCCTGGAGACTCCAACCATGGAGATCCCAACCCTGAGACACCAACCCTGGAGAGATCAGACCTGGAGACTCCAACCATGGAGACTCCAACCCTGGAGACTCCAACCCCAGAGACACCAACCCCGGAGACACCAACCCTGGAGACACCAACCCTGGAGACTCCAACCATGGAGATCCCAACCCTGAGACACCAACCCTGGAGAGATCAGACCTGGAGACCCCAACCCCGGAGACACCAACTCTGGAGAGATCAGACCTGGAGACTCCAACCATGGAGACTCCAACCCCGGAGATACCAACCCCGGAGATACCAACCCCGGAGACACCAACCCTGGAGACTCCAACCATGGAGTGATCAGCCCTGGAGACACCAACCCCGGAGACACCAACCCCAGGGTTTCATCAACACCTGGACCACTCGATCCCTTCCTGGAGATGTCAACCCTGGAGATACCAACCCTGGAGACACCAACCCTGCAGACCCCAACCCTGGAGACCCCAACCCCAGAGACAACCTTGGAGACACCTGAAAACATCAGCCCCAAGGTCTCATCCCCACCTGGACATCTGGGGGAAGGTGACCCCAGAACCATCTTTGTGTCCCCTCTCTGGAGCCCTGGGTCCCTTCTTGGAGATGTTGACCATGTGGACTCATCTCTTCCCAGAGATCTGGGTCCCTTTCTGGACATCTGGGTCCCATCCCAGAGACTTCAACCCCATGGTCTCATCCTGTCTGGACATCCAGGACCCTTCCTGGTGTCACCAACCCATGGTCTCATCCCTTCCTGCACATCTGGGTCCCTCTCTGAAGACACCGACCCTGTGGTCTCATCCCTTCCTGGACACCCAGATCCCTTCCTGGACATCTGGGCCCCTTCCTGGAGATGCCAACCCATGGTCTCATCTCTTCCTGGACATCTGGGTCCCTTCCTGGATGTCTTTGTCCCCTTCCTGGAGGAGACACCTGTCCATGGTCTCATCTCTTTCTGGACACCTGGATCCTTCCTGGACATCTGGGCCCCTTCCTGGAGACACCAACCCCTTGGTATAATCCCTTCCTGGACATCTGGGTCCCTTCCTGGAGACACCAGCCCATGGTCTCGTCCCTTCCTGGACACCTGGGTCTGTTCCTGGACAATTGGGTCCCTTCCTGGAATGTCTTGGTCCCTTCCTGGAGACACCAACCCATGGTCTCATCCCTTCCCGGACATCTGGGTCCCTTCCTGGACACCTGAGTCCCTTTGTGGACACCTGGGTCCCTTCCTGGAGACACCACCCCATGGTCTCATCCCTTTGTGGACATCTGGGTCCCTTCCTGGACACCTGGGCCTGTTCCTGGACATCTGGATTCCTTCCTGGTTGTCTTGGTCCCTTCCTGGAGACACCAACTCATGGTATAATCCCTTCGTGGACACCTGGATCCCATCCTGGAGACACCACCTCATGGTCTTGTCCCTTCCTGGACACCTGGATCCTTTTGTGGACATCTGGATCCTTTCCTGGACACCTGGGTTCCTTTGTGGACACCTGGGTCCCTTTCTGGAGACACCTGTCCATGGTCTCATCCCTTCCCAGACATCTGGATCCCTTCCTGGACACCTGGATCCCTTCCTGGACACCTGGGTTCCTTTGTGGACACCTGGGTCCCTTCCTGGAGACACCAACCCATGGTCTCATCCCTTCCCAGACATCTGGGTCCTTTCCTGGACACCTGGGTCCCTTTGTGGACACCTGGGTCCCTTCCTGGAGACACCAACCTATGGTCTCATGCCTTTGTGGACATCTGGGTCCCTTCCTGGACACCTAGGTCCCTTCCTGGAGACACCAACCCATGGTCTCATCCCTTCCCAGACATCTGGGTCCTTTCCTGGACACCTGGGTCCCTTCCTGGACACCTGGGTCCCTTCCTGGAGACACCAACCCATGGTCTCATCCCTTCGTGGACACCTGGATCCCATCCTGGAGACACCACCTCATGGTCTTGTCCCTTCCTGGACACCTGGATCCTTTTGTGGACATCTGGGTCCCTTCCTGGACACCTGGATCCCTTCCTGGACACCTGGGTTCCTTTGTGGACACCTGGGTCCCTTTCTGGAGACACCTGTCCATGGTCTCATCCCTTCCCGGACATCTGGGTCCCTTTGTGGCCACCTGGGTCCCTTCCTGGAGCCACCAGCCCGTGCTCTCGGCCCTCCCTGCACCCCCGGCTCCCTCCCGGAGGCTCCAGCGCCGCGGTCCCATCACTGCCCGGGTTCCTGGCTCTCTTCCCGGAGCAGCCGTTGCACAACGTTGACCTCGTTGTCCGCGTGGACTCCTGGGCCCTTCCTGGAAATCCCAAGCCCGTGGCCTCATCTCCCCCTCCCCTGGTCCCACCTGCAATGTCCAACCCCGCGGCTCCTCCTCCTCGGCCTCCTTTATTGTCCCTCCCGGGCAGGAAGAGGCATAAATTAACAGAGGAGGGGGAGGGGGCTTCAGGAGGGGGCGTGGGTGGTGGGGCCCGAGGTGGTGGGTGGGGTGGGGTGGGGTGGGGTGGGGGTCCACGGTCAGCAATAGTCCGAGTAATCTTCCTCCACGTAGTTTGCGGGGAACCAACCAACCTGGGAGAAGGAGGAGATGTTGGGAGAAGGAGACATTGGGAAAGGAGGAGATGTTGGGAGGAGGAGGAGACGTTGGGAGAAGGAGGAGATGTTGGGAGAGGAGACATTGGGAAAGGAGGAGATGTTGGGAGGAGGAGGAGACGTTGGGAGAAGGAGGAGATGTTGGGAGAAGGAGGAGATGTTGGGAGAAGGAGGAGATGTTGGGAGAGGAGACATTGGGAAAGGAGGAGATGTTGGGAGGAGGAGGAGATGTTGGGAGAAGGAGACATTGGGAAAGGAGGAGATGTTGGGAGAAGGAGGAGATGTTGGGAGAAGGAGGAGATGTTGGGAGAGGAGACATTAGGAAAGGAGGAGATGTTGGGAGAAGGAGACTTTGGGAGAAGGAGGAGATGTTGGGAGGAGGAGGAGATGTTGGGAGAAGGAGACATTGGGAAAGGAGGAGATGTTGGGAGGAGGAGGAGATGTTGGGAGAAGGAGGAGATGTTGGGAGAGGAGACATTGGGAAAGGAGGAGATGTTGGGAGGAGGAGGAGACGTTGGGAGAAGGAGGAGATGTTGGGAGAAGGAGGAGATGTTGGGAGAAGGAGGAGATGTTGGGAGAGGAGACATTGGGAAAGGAGGAGATGTTGGGAGGAGGAGGAGATGTTGGGAGAAGGAGACATTGGGAAAGGAGGAGATGTTGGGAGAAGGAGGAGATGTTGGGAGAAGGAGGAGATGTTGGGAGAGGAGACATTAGGAAAGGAGGAGATGTTGGGAGAAGGAGACTTTGGGAGAAGGAGGAGATGTTGGGAGGAGGAGGAGATGTTGGGAGAAGGAGACATTGGTAAAGGAGGAGATGTTGGGAGGAGGAGGAGATGTTGGGAGAAGGAGGAGATGTTGGGAGAAGGAGACATTGGGAAAGGAGGAGATGTTGGGAGAAGGAGATGTTGGGAGGAGACACTGGGAGGAGACGTTGGGAGGAGGAGATGTTGGGAGAAGGAGATTTTGGGAGAAGGAGGAGATGCTGGGAGGAGGAGGAGATGTTGGGAGAAGGAGACTTTGGGAGAAGGAGACATTGGGAGAAGGAGATGTTAGGAGGAGGAGGAGATGTTGGGAGAAGGAGGAGATGTTGGGAGGAGACACTGGGAGGAGACGTTGGGAGGAGGAGATGTTGGGAGAAGGAGACTTTGGGAGAAGGAGGAGATGTTGGGAGGAGAAGGAGATGTTGGGAGGAGGAGGAGATGCTGGGAGGAGGAGGAGATGATGGGAGAAGGAGACTTTGGGAGAAGGAGACATTGGGAGAAGGAGATGTTGGGAGGAGGAGGAGATGTTGGGAGGAGGAGACTTTGGGAGAAGAAGGAGATGTTGGGAGAAGGAGATGTTGGGAGAAGGAGATGTTGGGAGGAGGAGGAGATGTTGGGAGGAGGAGGAGATGTTGGGAGAAGGAGATGTTGGGAGAAGGAGGAGATGTTGGGAAAGGAGGAGATGTTGAGAGAAGGAGACGTTGGGAGAAGGAGGAGATGTTGGGAGGAGGAGATGTTGGGAGGAGGAGGAGATGTTGGGAGAAGGAGACTTTGGGAGAAGGAGGAGATGTTGGGAGGAGGAGGAGATGCTGGGAGAAGGAGACATTGGGAGAAGGAGGAGATGTTGGGAGGAGAAGGAGATGTTGGGAGGAGGAGGAGATGTTGGGAGAGGAGACATTGGGAAAGGAGGAGATGTTGGGAGGAGGAGGAGATGTTGGGAGAAGGAGACTTTGGGAGAAGGAGGAGATGTTGGGAGGAGGAGGAGATGTTGGGAGAAGGAGATGTTGGGAGAAGGAGGAGATGTTGGGAGAAGGAGACTTTGGGAGAAGGAGGAGATGTTGGGAGGAGAAGGAGATGTTGAGAGAAGGAGACGTTGGGAGAAGGAGGAGATTTTGGGAGAAGGAGATGTTGGGAGGAGGAGGAGACATTGGGAAAGGAGGAGATGTTGGGAGGAGGAGGAGACGTTGGGAGAAGGAGATGTTGGGAGGAGGAGGAGATGTTGGGAGGAGGAGGGAGGCTTGGGAGGAGGAGATGGGGTGCGGGGGGTGCGGGGGCCGTACCCGCCCGTAGATCTCCCCCTTCCACCAGCCGGGGGGGCCCTTCTTGCAGAGGAGCCGCACGAGGTCCCCCTGGCGCAGCGAGAGCTCCGCGCGGTCCCGGGCGCTGAAGTCGTACCGAGCGCGGGCGGAGCCGCGGGGCCGGGGGGCTCCTGGGGGGGGACACGGCCGGGGGGGACCCTCTGAGCGCCCCCCGAGACCCCCCCCCACCCAGCGCCCGGGTGTCATCACCCCTGACCCCCCCGAGACCCCCCCAACCCAGCGCCTGGGTGTCATCACCCCTGACCCCCCCGAGACCACCCCCCACCCAGCGCCTGGGTGTCATCACCCCCTGACCCCCCCACCCACCCCCCTCGAGACCCCCCCCAATCCAGCGCCTGGGTGTCATCACCCCCTGACCCCCCCGAGACCCCCCGAGACCCCCCCCACCCAGCGCCTGGGTGTCATCACCCCTGACCCCCCCGAGACCCCCCCCCACCCAGCGCCTGGGTGTCATCACCCCTGACCCCCCCCACCCACCCCCCCCCGAGACCCCCCCCACCCAGCGCCTGGGTGTCATCACCCCGACCCCCCCACCTACCCCCCTCGAGACCCCCCCCAATCCAGCGCCTGGGTGTCATCACCCCCTGACCCCCCGAGACCCCCCGAGACCCCCCCCACCCAGCGCCTGGGTGTCATCACCCCTGACCCCCCCCCCCCACCCCCCCCGAGACCCCCCCCACCCAGCGCCTGGGTGTCATCACCCCCTGACCCCCCCGAGACCCCCCGAGACCCCCCCCCCCCCAGCGCCTGAGTATCATCACCCCTGCCCCCCTCCTGCCCCCCCCGAGACCCCCCCCACCCAGCGCCTGGGTGTCATCACCCCTGACCCCCCCCACCCCCCTCGAGACCCCCCCCACCCAGCGCCTGGATGTCATCACCCCGACCCCCCCACCCGCCCCCCGAGACCCCCCCACCCAGCGCCTGGGTGTCATCACCCCTGACCCCCCCGAGACCCCCCCCCACCCAGCGCCTGGGTGTCATCACCCCTGACCCCCCCCACCCACCCCCCCGAGACCCCCCCCACCCAGCGCCTGGGTGTCATCACCCCTGACCCCCTCCTGACCCCCCCGAGACCCCCCCCACCCAGCGCCTGGGTGTCATCACCCCTGACCCCCCCCACCCCCCTCGAGAGCCCCCCCACCCAGCGCCTGGATGTCATCACCCCGACCCCCCCACCCGCCCCCCGAGACCCCCCCACCCAGCGCCTGGGTGTCATCACCCCTGACCCCCCCGAGACCCCCCCCCACCCAGCGCCTGGGTGTCATCACCCCTGACCCCCCACCCACCCCCCTCGAGACCCCCCCCAATCCAGCGCCTGGGTGTCATCACCCCCTGACCCCCCGAGACCCCCCGAGACCCCCCCCACCCAGCGCCTGGGTGTCATCACCCCTGACCCCCCCGAGACCCCCCCCCACCCAGCGCCTGGGTGTCATCACCCCTGACCCCCCCACCCACCCCCCTCGAGACCCCCCCCCACCCAGTGCCTGGGTGTCATCACCCCTGACCCCCCACCCACCCCCCTCGAGACCCCCCCCCCCCAGCGCCTGGGTGTCATCACCCCCTGACCCCCCCGAGACCCCCCCCCCACCCAGCGCCTGGGTGTCATCACCCCTGACCCCCTCCTGTCCCCTGAGACCCCCCCCCAACCCAGGCCCGGGGTTATATCACCCCCTGACCCCCCCCTCACCCCCCGAGACCCCCCCACCCAGTCCCTGGTCCTCACCACCCCCTGACCCCCCGGCCCCCTCCCCCAACCCCGGGTCCCCCCCTGACCCCTAATCCACCTTCCAGCCCCCCCCCAGCTCCTGGACACCCCTGACCCCATCACCCCATCACCTCCACACCCCCCCCCCACCCAACAGGAGGGTCCCCACCACCTCAACCCCCACCTCCACCACCACCACCTCCACCCCACCACCACCTCCACCCCCCACCCAACAGGAGGGTCTTCACCACCTCCACCCCCACCTTCACCCTCCAACCCCCATCCCCCACCCCCCCCACTCAACAGAGGGTCCCCCTCACCTCCCCTGCCATCGATTCCCCCCCCACACCCAACAGGAGGGTCCCCACCACCTCCACCCCCACCTTCACCCCCCCACCTCCACCCCGACCTCCACCCCCACCTCCACCCCCCCACCCCCTGTCCCACCCAACAGGAGGGTCCCCACCACCTCCACCCCCACCTCCACCCCCTCCACCCCCCCCACCCTACAGAGGGTTCCCCTCACCTCCCCCCCCATCGATCCCCCCCCACCCACCCAACAGGAGGGTCCCCACCACCTTCACCCCCACCTCCAACTCCAACACCCCTACCTTCACCCCACCACCACCTCCACCCCCCACCCAACAGGAGGGTCCTCACCACCTCCACCCCTACCTTCACCCTCCACCCCCCACCCCCCCACTCAACAGAGGGTCCCCCTCACCTCCCCCCCATCGATCCCCCCCCCACCCACCCAACAGGAGGGTCCCCACCACCTCCACCCCCACCTTCACCCTCACCTCCACCACCTCCACCCCACTTCACCCCACCATCACCTCCACCCCCCATCCCCCCCACCCAACAGGAGGGTGCCCACCACCTTCACCCCCACCTCCACCCCCACTTTCACCCCCACCTTCACCCCACCACCTCCACCCCCCCCCCCCACCAGGAGGGTCCCCACCACCTTCACCCCACCACCACCTCCACCCCCCACCCAACAGGAGGGTCTTCACCACCTCCACCCCCACCTTCACCCTCCACCCCCCCCCCCCACCCAACAGGAGAGTCCCCACCACCTCCACCCCCACCTCCACCCCCACCTCCACCCCCTCCCCCCCTCCCCCCCCTCCAGAGGGTCCCCCTCACCTCCCCCCCCCATCAGCCCCCCCCTTACCGGGTGCCCCCTCTCCCTGGCACCCCTCGGGCTCCCCGAAGGGCACCGCCAGGGCCGTGTCGAGGCTCTTGAAGCAATCCTTGAGGGAGTTGCCTCGGTAGAACTCCACCAGCTCCTACGGGACAGGGCGACCTCACCTCAGGGTGGGGTGGGGGGGTCCTTAAAGAGGGTGAAGGAGACCCCTGGACCCCCCCACCCACCCCCCCACCCACCCCCCAACTCACGGGCAGCCCCTTGAAGGCTTTCTTCTCGGTGAGGCGATGGAGCCCCTCCAGCACCATCACCTTGAGGTGCTTCACCTCCCCCCGGTACCTGGGTGGGAGGAAGAGGAGGGGGGGTGCTGAGCCAGGGGACCCCCCCCAACACCCACCTAGGGGTGTCCTCACCCCCCACCCAAGGGTGCTCCCCCCCACCCTGCTCCCTACTTGACGCTGACGGCGAAGTCCCGGCCGTCCTTCACCCTCTGCCTCACCAGGAAGGTCCCATCCGAGCGCGGCCCCAGCACCCTCTCGGCTTCTCCTCGCTCCATGGCCCCCCCGTACCTGGGCACCAAGGGGTGGGGGGGGGTCCTGAGCCACCCACCCCCACCCAGGAACCCAGTACCACCCCCACCATCCCCTTCCCAAGCCTCGGGGTGGGGGGAGTTGGGGATGGGGGGAGTGATGTGGGTGGAGGAGATGGGGGAGGGGGGGACACACCAGGAGGGTCCTTGGGGTTCTGGGGGGGCACCAGGAGGGTGAAAGTGGGCACCTTGGGCATCTGGGGGAGCAGCAGGAGGGTCTCTGAGGCTCTGGGGGGGCACCAGGAGGGTCCCTGAATATCTGGGGGCACCAGGAGGGTCCTTGGGCATCTGGAGGGGCACCAGGAGGGTCCTTGGGGTTCTGGGGGGGCACCAAGAGGGTCCCTGAATATCTGGGGGCACCAGGAGGGTCCTTGGGGTTCTGGGGGGGCACCAGGAGGGTGAAAGTGGGCACCTTGGGCATCTGGGGGGGTACCAAGAGGGTCTCTGTGGGTCTAGGGGGGCACCAGGAGGTCCCAGGGCATCTGGGGGGGTGACCAGGAGGGTCTTTGGGGTCCTGGGGGGGACCAGGAGGGTCCTTGGGGTTCTGGGGGGGCACCAAGAAGGTGAAAGTGGGCACCTTAGGCATCTGGGGGGGCACCAAGAGGGTCCCTGAATATCTGGGGGCAACAGGAGGGTCCTTGGGGTTCTGGGGGGGCACCAGGAGGGTCCTTGGGCATCTGGGGGGGCACCAGGAGGGTTCAAGAGGATCTGGGGGGCACCAGGAGGTCCCAGGGCATCTGGGGGGCGACCAGGAGGGTCTCTGGGGTCCTGGGGGGGCACCAGGAGGGTCCTTGGGGTTCTGGGGGGGGGCACCAGGAGGGTCTCTGGGGTCCTGGGGGGGCACCAGGAGGGTGAAAGTGGGCACCTTGGGAATCTGGGGGGTCACCAGGAGGGTCTTTAAGGATCTGGGGGGGCACCAGGAGGGTTCAAGAGGATCTGGGGGGCACCAGGAGGTCCCAGGGCATCTGGGGGGGTCACCAGGAGGGTCTTTGGGGTCCTGGGGGGGCACCAGGAGGGTCCTTGGGGTTCTGGGGGGGCACCAGGAGGGTCTCTGGGGTCCTGGGGGGGCACCAGGAGGGGAAAGTGGGCACCTTGGGCATCTGGGGGGGCAGCAGGAGGGTCTTTAAGGATCTGGGGGGGCACCAGGAGGGTTCAAGAGGATCTGGGGGGCACCAGGAGGTCCCAGGGCATCTGGGGGGGGGCGACCAGGAGGGTCTCTGAGGGTCTGGGGGGGCACCAGGAGGGTCCTTGGGGTTCTGGGGGGGGCACCAGGAGGGTCTCTGGGGTCCTGGGGGGGCACCAGGAGGGTGAAAGTGGGCACCTTGGGCATCTGGGGGGGCAGCAGGAGGGTCCCTGAATATCTGGGGGCACCAGGAGGGTCCTTGGGATTCTGGGGGGGGGCACCAGGAGGGTGTCTGGGGTCCTGAGGGGGCACCAGGAGGGTCTCTGGGGTCCTGGGGGGGCACCAGGAGGGTGAAAGTGGGCACCTTGGGAATCTGGGGGGTCACCAGGAGGGTCTTTAAGGATCTGGGGGGGCACCAGGAGGGTTCAAGAGGATCTGGGGGGCACCAGGAGGTCCCAGGGCATCTGGGGGGCGACCAGGAGGGTCTCTGGGGTCCTGGGGGGGCACCAGGAGGGTCCTTGGGGTTCTGGGGGGGGGCACCAGGAGGGTGTCTGGGGTCCTGAGGGGGCACTAGGAGGGTGTCTGGGGTCCTGGGGGGGCACCAGGAGGGTGAAAGTGGGCACCTTGGGTATCTGGGGGGGCAGCAGGAGGGTCCCTGAATATCTGGAGGCACCAGGAGGGTCCTTGGGATTCTGGGGGGGGGCACCAGGAGGGTCTCTGGGGTCCTGGGGGGGCACCAGGAGGGTGAAAGTGGGCACCTTGGGAATCTGGGGGGTCACCAGGAGGGTCTTTAAGGATCTGGGGGGGCACCAGGAGGGTTCAAGAGGATCTGGGGGGCACCAGGAGGTCCCAGGGCATCTGGGGGGGCGACCAGGAGGGTCTCTGGGGTCCTGGGGGGGGCACCAGGAGGGTCCTTGGGGTTCTGGGGGGGCACCAAGAGGGTCTTTAAGGATCTGGGGGGCATCAAGAAGGTCCCTGAGGATCTGGGGAGGGACCAGGAGGGTTCAAGAGGATTTGGGGGGGCACCAAGAGGGTCTCTGAGGGTCTCGGGGGCACCAGGAGGGTCCTTGGGGTTCTGGGGGGGCACCAAGAGGGTCTCTGGGCTTCTGGGGGGGCACCAGGAGGTCCTGGGGAAGGGTGGTGGCCCCAGGGGAGGTCTGAGGTGACCCCAGGTGACACTTGGGGTGGCCCCAGGCAGGGTGGTGGCCCCAGGAGAGGTTTGGGGTGACCTCAAGGGATGTTGGGGTGACCTCAAGGGGCATTTGGGGTGACCCCAGGTAGGTGGTGGCCTCAGGGGAGGTCTGAGGTGACCTCAGGTGACACTTGGGGTGGCCCCAGGAAGGTTGATGGCCTCAGGGGAGATTTGAGGTGACCTCAAGGGGCATTTGGGGTGACCCCAGGCAGGGTGGTGGCCCCAGGAGAGGTTTGGGGTGACCTCAGGTGACATTTGGGGTGGCCCCAGGCGGGGTGGAGGCCCCAGGTGACATTTGGGGTGACCTCAGGGGAGGTTTTGGGTGACCTCAGGTGACACTTGGGGTGGCCCCAGGTAGGATGGTGGCCCCAGGAGAGGTTTGGGGTGACCTCGAGGGATGTTGGGGTGACCTCAGGGGACATTTGGGGTGACCCCAGGTGGGGTGGTGGCCCCAGGAGATGGTTCCTGAGGTCTTTGGGGCTACGGGGTGACCCTGGGGGAGGACCAGGGAGGTCCCCAGGGGCCGTGGGAGCCCCAAGGAGGATCTGGGGACCACCAGGAGGATCTGGGGACCCCAAGGAGGATCTGGGGACCACCAGGAGGATCTGGGGACCCCCAGGAGGATCTGGGGACCCCAACACTGACCAGGGGTACGCGGAGAGGTCCGGTGGTGGCACCTGGGGGAGAGGAGCAGAGCTGAGGACCGAGGTGGGGCCAGAAGGTGACCCCTCTGAGAGCCACCCATGGCCCCTCCAAACCCCAGGAGACACCACCCCACCCCACCCCAAGGTCTTGGGGACATCAGGGTGGGCTCGGGGGCTCCTGGGGACCTCTTGGGGTTCCCCTACTCACGGAGACGAAGGGTCGGACGGCGGCGCAGGGGAACCAGCCCAGGTCACCGCTGGCCAAGTTCCTGCCCTGGGGGTGGAGGACCATGGGGTCACCGGGGTCCCTCTGCTCCTCAGGAGGGTGGAGGAGCCACCAGGGCTCCAACCTGGCCATGGGGGGCCAGGCCCATGGGGGGGAGGTGGTCCAGCTCCGTGGTGGGGGTCACCATGGCCATGGAGCTCCATGGTGGAGGTTCAACAAGACCACGGAGCTCCATCTCAATTCCATGGTGGGGCTCAACATGGCCATGGAGGTCCATGGTGGGGGTTCAACATGGCCATGGAGCTGGAGCTCCATCTCAGCTCCATGGTGGGGTTCAACAAGACCATGGAGGTCCATTTTAGCTCCATGGCAGGGTTCACCATGGCCATGGAGCTCCATGGTGGGGCTCAACAAGGCCATGGAGGTCCATGGTGGAGTTTCAACAAGACCATGGAGCTCCATCTCAATTCCATGGTGGGGGTTCAACATGGCCATGGAGCTGGAGCTCCATCTCAGCTCCGTGGTGGGGCTCAACATGGCCATGGAGCTCCATCTCAGCTCCAAAGTGAAGGTTAAACACAGCCATGAAGCTCCATGGTGGGGGTTCAACAAGACCATGGAGCTGGAGCTCCACCTCATCTCCATGGTGGAGGTTCAACATGGCCATGGAGCTCCATGCTGGGGTCAACATGGCCATGGAGATCCATGGTGGGTGTTCACCATGGTCATGGAGCTTCATCTCAGCTCCATGGTAGGGTTCCCCACGGGCATGGAGCTCCATGGTGGGGGTTCAACAAGACCATGGAGATCCATGGTGGGGTTCAACATGGCCATGGAGCTCCATAGTGGGGGTTCAACAAGACCATGGAGCTCCACCTCATCTCCATGGTGGAGTTAACTATGGCCATGGAGATCCATGGTGGGGATTCAACATGGCCATGGAGCTGGAGCTCCATCTCAGCTCCATGGTGGGGTTTGATACAGCCATGGAGCTCCATGCTGGGGTCGACATGGCCATGGAGATCCATGGTGTGTGTTCACCATGGTCATGGAGCTTCATCTCAGCTCCATGGTGGGGTTCCCCACGGGCATGGAGCTCCATGGTGGAGGTTCAACTTGGCCATGGAGCTGGAGCTTCATTTCAGCTCCATGGTGGGGTTCAACATGGCCATGGAGCTCCATAGTGGATGTTCACCATGGCCATGGAGCTCCATGGTGGGGGTTCAACAAGACCATGGAGCTCCATCTCAGCTCCATGGTGGGGTTTGACACAGCCATGGAGCTGGAGCTCCATCTCAGCATCATGGTGGAGGTTCAACAAGACCATGGAGATCCATCTCAGCTCCATGGTAGGGGTTCAACATGGCCACGGAGCTCCATGGTGGGGGTTCAACAAGACCATGGAGGTCCATCTCAGCTCCATGGTGGGGCTCAACATGGCCTTGGAGCTCCATCTCAGCTCCATGGTGAGGGTTAAACACAGCCATGGAGCTCCATGGTGGGGTTCAACAAGACCATGGAGGTCCATTTTAGCTCCATGGTGAGGTTCACCATGGCCATGGAGCTCCATGCTGGGGTCAACATGGCCATGGAGATCCATGGTGGGTGTTCACCATGGTCATGGAGCTTCATCTCAGCTCCATGGTGGGGTTCAACATGGCCTTGGAGGTCCATGGTGGGGGTTCACCATGGCCATGGAGCTCCGTCTCAGCTCCATGGTGGGGTTCAACAAGACCATGGAGCTCCATCTCAACTCCATGGTGGGGCTCAACATGGCCATGGAGCTCCATGGTGGGGCTCAACAAGACCATGGAGGTCCTTTTCAGCTCCATGGTGGGGCTCAACATGGCCATGGAGCTCCATGGTGGGGCTCAACATGGCCATGGAGGTCCATGGTGGAGGTTTAACAAGACCATGGAGGTCCATGGTGGGGTTCAACAAGACCATGGAGGTCCATTTTAGCTCCATGGTGGGGCTCAACATGGCCATGGAGGTCCATGGTGGGGGTTCAACATGGCCATGGAGCTGGAGCTCCATCTCAGCTCCATGGTGGGGCTCAACATGGCCATGGAGGTCCATGGTGGGGGTTCAACATGGCCATGGAGCTGGAGCTCCATCTCAGCTCCATGGTGGGGTTCACCACGGCCATGGAGCTCCACGGTGGGGCTCAACATGGCCATGGAGCTCCATGGTGAGGGTTCAACAAGACCATGGAGCTCCACCTCATCTCCATGGTGGGTGTTCCACACGGCCATGGAGCTCCATCTCCATGGTGGGTGTCTCCAGCACCATCATGGAGGTCCAACCCAACCATGGCTCCCCAACTCATCAGGGCGCAGCCCATCACGGCCATTGTGGGCTGAGCTCACCATGGGGGTCCTGCGTGACCTTGGTGGTCTCTCCCGTACTTGAGGTCCCTCCCAACATGGCCATGGTGGTCTCACCACCACAGAGGTCCCATCCCCACCTCAGAGGTTCCACCACAGAGGTCCCATCTCCACCACAGAGACCCCAGCTCAGAGGTCCCATCTCCACCCCAGAGGTCCCATTCCCACCATAGAGGTCCCACCCCAGACGTCCCATTCCCACCCCAGAGGTCCCACCACCACCCCAGAGGTCCCAGAGGTCCCACCCCATCTCAGAGGTCCCATCTCCACCCCAGAGGTCCCAGAGGTCCCACCCCATCTCAGAGGTCCCATCACCCCAGAGGTCCCAGAGGTCCCACCCCATCTCAGAGGTCCCATTCCCACCCCAGACGTCCCACCACCACCCCAGAGGTCTCATTCCCACCACAGAGGTCCCACCACCACCCCAGAGGTCCCACCCCATCTCAGAGGTCCCACCCCACCTCAGAGGTCCCACCCCAGAGGTCCCAGAGGTCCCACCCCACCTCAGAGGTCCCAACCCAGAGGTCCCAGAGGTCCCACCACCACCCCAGAGGTCCCAGAGGTCCCACCCCCACCCCAGAGGTCCCACCCCCACCCCAGAGGTCCCAAAGGTCCCACCCCATCTCAGAGGTCCCATCTCCACCCCAGAGGTCCCAGAGGTCCCATCTCCACCTCAGAGGTCCCAGAGGTCCCACCCCCACCCCAGAGGTCCCATTCCCACCATAGAGGTCCCACCCCCACCCCAGATGTCCCATTCCCACCCCAGAGGTCCCATTCCCACCCCAGAGGTCCCAGAGGTCCCACCCTATCTCAGAGGTCCCATCTCCACCCCGAGGTCCCAGAGGTCCCACCCCAGAGGTCCCACCCCATCTCAGAGGTCCCATCTCCACCCCAGAGGTCCCACCACCACCCCAGAGGTCCCAGAGGTCCCATCTCCACCTCAGAGGTCCCAGAGGTCCCACCCCCACCCCAGAGGTCCCATTCCCACCCCAGAGGTCCCACCACCACCCCAGAGGTCCCAGAGGTCCCACCCCATCTCAGAGGTCCCATCTCCACCCCAGAGGTCCCAGAGGTCCCAGAGGTCCCACCCCGAGGTCCCAGAGGTCCCACCCCAGAGGTCCCACCCCAGAGGTCCCACCCCATCTCAGAGGTCCCATCTCCACCCCGAGGTCCCAGAGGTCCCACCCCAGAGGTCCCACCCCATCTCAGAGGTCCCATCTCCACCCTAGAGGTCCCACCACCACCCCAGAGGTCCCAGAGGTCCCACCCCATCTCAGAGGTCCCATCTCCACCCCGAGGTCCCAGAGGTCCCACCCCACCTGCCACCAGAGCTGCTCGGCCTCGGCCAGGGTGACCTCCACGATGTCCCCGGGGCTGAGGCGCAGGGTGGGCCCCAAGGACCCTGGTGGTGGTGGGACCCCACCGTAGGCCTGGGTCGCTTCCATCTTGGGCAACCCTGGCAGGAGGACACGTGACGTTTGGGGTGAAACCAGGCCCTGGGGCCGGGGACCCCCCCTCTGCCCCCCCCTGACCCCCCCCTGACCCCCCCCTGACCCCGGGCACCCCGAACCCCGGAGCCCCCCCAGGGGTCCTCACCCAGGTCCCGCTTCTTCTCGGGGTCCGGTCGCTGTGACTTGTTCTGAGGAGCAACCAGAGCTGGCTGAAGGTCCAGGGTGGTGGGAACGGCCGTGACCCCCCCCAGGGCCTTCCCCCCCCCCTCCCCCCCCAGGTTTTGGGGTGTTTTGGCCCGTTTTGCCCATTCTGGGGTTACCTTCCTGGCGCCAGAGCCGGGCTCTGCGGGGAGAGGAGACACCTGGTGAGGGGGACTCAGGTCCCAGGAGACCCTTGGAGCCACCACCCCATGTCCTGTCCATTGACCATCCCCACCCCACCATGTCCTCTCCTCATTGACCCCACCATGACCCCTCCATTGACCATCCCCACCTCACCACATCCTCCCCTCATTGACCATCCCCACCCCACCATGACCTTTCCATTGACATCTCCATCCCCCATGTCCTCTCCACATTGACCATCCCCATCCCACCATGACCTCTCCATTGACCATCCCCACCCCACCATGTCCTCTCCCCATTGACCCCACCATGTCCTCTCTCCCTTGACCATCTCCATCCCCATGTCCTCTCCATTGACCATCTCCACCCCACCATGTCCTCTCCATTGACCATCCCCATCCCACCATGTCCTCTCTCCATTGACCACCCCCTTCCCCCACGTCCTCTCCATGTTGACCATCCCCACCACACCATGACCTCCCCTCATTGACCATCCCCACCCCATCATGTCCTCTCCATGTTGACCATCCCCATCCCACCATGACCTCTCCACATTGACCATCCCATTCCACCATCTCCTCTCCTCGTTGACCCCCTCCACCCCACCATGTCCTCTCTCCCTTGACCATCTCCATCCCCCATGTCATCTCCATTGACCATCTCCATCCCCCATGTCGTCTCCATTGACCATCTCCATCCCCCATGTCCTCTCCATTGACCATCTCCACCCCACCATGTCCTCTCCACGTTGACCATCTCCATCCCCCATGTCCTCTCTCCATTGACCACCCCCTTCCACCACCTCCTCTCCTCATTGACCACCTCCACCCCACCATGTCCTCTCCATGTTGACCATCCCCATCTCACCACATCCTCAATTGACCATCCCCATCCCACCATGTCCTCTCCATTGACCACCTCCACCCCACCATGTCCTCTCCATGTTGACCATCCCCATCTCACCACATCCTCAATTGACCATCCCCATCCCACCATGTCCTCTCCATTGACCACCTCCACCCCACCATGTCCTCTCCACACTGACCATCCCCAACCCACCACATCCTCAACTGACCATCTCCATCCCCATGTCCTCTCCATTGACCATCCCCACCCCACCACATCCTCTCCACGTTGACCATCTCCATCCCCCATGTTTTCTCTCCATTGACCACCCCCTTCCACCATCTCCTCTCCTCATTGACCCCCTCCACCCCACCACGTCCTGTCCATTGACCATCCCCATCCCACCATGTCCTCTCTCCATTGACCACCCCCTTCCCCCATCTCCTCTCCATGTTGACCATCCCGACCCCACCATGACCTCCCCTCATTGACCATCCCCATCCCATCATGTCCTCTCCATGTTGACCATCCCCATCCCACCATGACCTCTCCACATTGACCATCCCATTCCACCATCTCCTCTCCTCGTTGACCCCCTCCACCCCACCATGTCCTCTCTCCCTTGACCATCTCCATCCCCCATGACCTCTCCATTGACCACCTCCACCCCACCATGTCCTCTCCACACTGACCATCCCCATCCCACCATGACCTCTCCACGTTGACCATCTCCATCCCCCATGTCCTCTCTCCATTGACCACCCCCTTCCACCATCTCCTCTCCATGTTGACCATCCCCACCCCACCACATCCTCCACATTGACCATCCCATTCCACCATCTCCTCTCCTTGTTGACCCCCTCCACCCCATCATGTCCTCTCTCCCTTGACCATCTCCATCCCCCATGACCTCTCCACGTTGACCATCTCCATCCCCCATGTCCTCTCTCCATTGACCATCTCCATCCCCCATGTCCTCTCTCCATTGACCACCCCCTTCCACCACCTCCTCTCCTCATTGACCCCCTCCACCCCACCACGTCCTGTCCATTGACCACCCCCTTCCCCCATCTCCTCTCCATGTTGACCATCCCCATCCCACCATGACCTCTCCACATTGACCATCCCATTCCACCATCTCCTCTCCTTGTTGACCCCCTCCACCCCACCATGTCCTCTCTCCCTTGACCATCTCCACCCCACCATGTCCTCTCCACGTTGACCATCTCCATCCCCCATGTCCTCTCTCCATTGACCACCCCCTTCCACCATCTCCTCTCCTCATTGACCCCCTCCACCCCACCACGTCCTCTCCATTGACCATCCCCACCCCACCATGTCCTCTCTCCATTGACCATCCCCACCCCACCATGTCCTCTCCACACTGACCATCCCCAACCCACCACATCCTCAACTGACCATCTCCATCCCCCACGTCCTCTCCATTGACCATCCCCACCCCACCACGTCCTCTCCACGTTGACCATCCCCATCCCCCTTCCACCACCTCCTCTCCTCACTGACCCCCTCCACCCCCCGTGTCCCCTCCATGTCGGCCGTGTCCCCTCCCCCCAGGCCCCCTCCCCACCCCGGATGTCCCACCCCACCCAGCACCCCGAGGTGGCTCTCACCGCCCCGGCCGCAGGTCCCCATCCTGCCCAGACACTCCTTGTGCGCCGGCGCCCGGCAGCGGCTGCACCGGTAACCCTGGTAGAAGGTCCCCCTGGGGGGACACCCGGGGTGGGGGGTGGGGGTGGGGGGTGACAGGGTCATGGTCAGCGTCAGGGGACACCTCTCAGCCCACCAAGCTCCACCCACCCCGGACCCACCCGGGGCCTTGGGTCAACCAGGAAAGCCTTGGCCCACGTTGGCCCCACCAGGACCAACCCACCTCAAGGTTAACCCATCCAGGGCCTCTTCCACCTTGGCCTCCACCCAACCCTTGACCCACCTTGGTCTCCACCCAACCCTTGACCCTGCCTTGGCCTCCCCCCAGCCTTGGCTCTCTTGGCCTCCACCCAACCCTTGACCCCCCTTGGCCTCCACCCAACCCTTGACTCACTTTGGCCTCCTCCCACCCCTTGAATCCCCTTGGCCTCCTCCCAACCCTTGCCCCACCTTGGTCTCCACCCAGCCCTTGACCCCCCTTGGCCTCCCCCCAGCCCTTGGCCCCCTTGGCCTCCACCCAACCCCTGACCCCCCCTTGGCCTCCCCCCAGCCCTTGATCCCCCTTGGTCTCCACCCAACCCTTGACCCCCCTTGGCCTCCACCCAACACTTGATCCACCATGGCCTCCACCCAACCCTTGACCCTGCCTTGGCCTCCCCCCAGCCCTTGACCCCCTTGGCCTCCACCCAACCCTTGACCCCCCTTGGCCTCCACCCAACCCTTGACTCCCCTTGGCCTCCACCCAACCCTTGACTCACCTTGGCCTCCTCCCACCCCTTGAATCCCCTTGGCCTCCTCCCAACCCTTGACCCCCTTGCCTCCACCCAACCCTTGACCCTGCCTTGACCTCCACCCAACCCTTGACCCACCATGGCCTCCATCCAACCCTTCTCCCCTTATTGGCCTCCACCCAACCCTTGACCCCGCCTTGGCCTCCACCCAACCTTTGGCCCCCTCGGCCTCCACCCAGTCCTTGACCCCGCCTTGGCCTCCACCCAACCTTTGGCCCCCTTGGCCTCCACCCAACCCTTCATCCTCCATGACCTCCACCCAACCCTTGACCAACCTTGGCCTCCACCCAACCCTTGCCCACCTTGGCCTCCACCCAACCCTTGCCCCACCTTGGCCTCCAACCAACCCTTGACCCCCCCTTGACCTTCTCCCGATCCTTCATCCTCCGTGACCTCCACCCAACCCTCAACCAACCTTGGCCTCCACCCAACGCTTGACCCCCTTTGTCCTCCACCCAACCCTTGACCCCGCCTGGCCTCCACCCAACCCTTGACCCCGCCTTGGCCTCCACCCAACCCTTGACCCTGCCTTGGCCTCCACCCAACCCTTGACCCCTTGGCCTCCACCCAACCCTTGACCCTGCCCTTGGCCTCCACCCAACCCTTGACCCTGCCTTGGCCTCCACCCAACCCTTGACCCCCTTGGCCTCCACCCAACCCTTGACCCCCCGCCTTGGCCTCCACCCAACTCTTGACCCCCCTTGGCCTTGAGCCCCTCAGGGCTTGCACCCATCAACTCCTTGACCCCTCCAGGCCTCAACCCACCCAAAGCTTGACCCACCTTGGCCTCAACTCCCCCAAGAGCTTGCCCCATCAAGACCTCAACCCCCCTCCAACCACCTACCTGGGCCCTCCCTTCTCCCCCCCCCCCCCAACCCCATCTCCCAGGTCACCCCGTCCCCCATTGTCCCCCAGGGTAGTGAGGTGGGACGTGGTTTTTGGGGTCCCACCTCAGCAACATCTGGCAGGCCCTGCAGGACGTGGTGTCCTCGAAGGAGAACATCTGGAAGTCGTGGCCATCGGCCAGGGCGTGCTCGGGGAAGATGTTGGACCTGGCAAGAGGTGGAACCACCTGGGTCTGGTGGGGCCAAACCAGGTCCTCCTGGGGCCAAACCAGGTCCTCTTGGGGTCACCTTGGCCCTCAAGGTGGGGGGAAAGGCCCACCCAGCCCCGGGGGGGGCACCTACAGGGCCATCTCAAACTGCTCCAACCACTTCTTCTTCAGCTCCCGGGTCTTGAAGAAGAGTTCGTAGCCCTGGGTCCCGGCGGCGCCGATGAGCACGAAGGTGTGGGACCACTGAGGGACACGTGGGGCTCAGGTCACCAGGACACCTGGGGCCACCAGGGACCTCGTGCCCGTGGCCAATCAGGCCTCAGCGCGTCCACCCCGAACCGGGGCGCTTGGCCACAGCAAGGGCTTCAGTGCTTGGGTCCACCAGGGACCAGGATGGTGGGATCCACCAGACCTGGACCTTTGTGTCCACCAGGGACCAGGACATTGAGATCCACCAGATCTGGATCCTTTGTGTCCACCAAGGACAAGGATGATGGGATCCACCAGACCTGACCTTTGTGTCCACCAGGGACCAGGACATTGAGATCCACCAGATCTGGATCCTTTGTCCACCAGGGATCAGATCATTGGGATGCATCAGACCTGGATCCTTTGTCCACCAAGGACCAGATGTTGGATCCACCAGACCTGGACCTTTGTGTCCACCAGGGACCAGGACATTGGGATCCACCAGATCTGGATCCTTTGTGTCCACCAAGGACAAGGATGATGGGATCCACCAGACCCAGATCCTTGTGTCCACCAGGAACCAGGACACTGGGATCCACCAGATCTGGATCCTTTGTGTCCACCAAGGACAAGGATGATGGGATCCACCAGACCTGGACCTTTGTGTCCACCAGGAACCAGGACATTGGGATCCACCAGATCTGGACCCGTTGTGTCCACCAGGGACCAGGATGCTGGGATCCACCAGACCCAGATCCTTGTGTCCACCAGGGACCAGGACATTGGGATCCACCAGACCTGGACCCTTTGTGTCCACCAGGGATCAGAACATTGGGATGCACCAGACCTGGATCCTTTGTCCACCAGGGACTGGGATGCTGGGATCCACCAGATCTGGACCTTTGTGTCCACCAGGGACCAGGACATTGAGATCCACCAGATCTGGATCCTTTGTGTCCACCAAGGATAAGGATGGTGGGATCCACCAGACCTGGACCTTTGTGTCCACCAGGAACCAGGACATTGGGATCCACCAGATCTGAATCCTTTGTGTCCACCAGGAACCAGGACATTGGGATCCACCAGACCCAGATCCTTGTGTCCACCAGGGACCAGGACATTGGGATCCACCAGACCTGGACCCTTTGTGTCCACCAGGGATCAGAACATTGGGATGCACCAGACCTGGATCCTTTGTCCACCAAGGACCAGGATGTTGGGATCCACCAGACCTGGACCTTTGTGACCACCAGGGACCAGGATGTTGGGATCCACCAGATCTGGATCCTTTGTGTCCACCAAGGACAAGGATGATGGGATCCACCAGACCCAGATCCTTGTGTCCACCAGGAACCAGGACACTGGGATCCACCAGATCTGGATCCTTTGTGTCCACCAAGGACAAGGATGATGGGATCCACCAGACCTGGACCTTTGTGTCCACCAGGAACCAGGACATTGGGATCCACCAGATCTGGACCCGTTGTGTCCACCAGGGACCAGGATGCTGGGATCCACCAGACCCAGATCCTTGTGTCCACCAGGGACCAGGACATTGGGATCCACCAGACCTGGACCCTTTGTGTCCACCAGGGATCAGAACATTGGGATGCACCAGACCTGGATCCTTTGTCCACCAGGGACTGGGATGCTGGGATCCACCAGATCTGGACCTTTGTGTCCACCAGGGACCAGGACATTGAGATCCACCAGATCTGGATCCTTTGTGTCCACCAAGGATAAGGATGGTGGGATCCACCAGACCTGGACCTTTGTGTCCACCAGGAACCAGGACATTGGGATCCACCAGATCTGAATCCTTTGTGTCCACCAGGAACCAGGACATTGGATCCACCAGACCCAGATCCTTGTGTCCACCAGGGACCAGGACATTGGGATCCACCAGACCTGGACCCTTTGTGTCCACCAGGGATCAGAACATTGGGATGCACCAGACTGGATCCTTTGTCCACCAAGGACCAGGATGTTGGGATCCACCAGACCTGGACCTTTGTGACCACCAGGGACCAGGATGTTGGGATCCACCAGACCCAGATCCTTGTGTCCACCAGGAACCAGGACATTGAGATCCACCAGACCTGGACCTTTGTGATCACCAGGGATCAGATCATTGGATGCACCAGACCTGGATCCTTTGTCCACCAAGGACCGGGATGCTGAGATCCACCAGGAACCAGGACACTGGGATCCACCAGACCTGGACCTTTGTGTCCACCAGGAACCAGGACATTGGGATCCACCAGACCTGGACCCTTTGTCCACCAAGGACCGGGATGCTGAGATCCACCAGGAACCAGGACATTGGGATCCACCAGACCCTTGTGTCCACCAGGAACCAGGACATTGGGATCCACCAGACCCAGATCCTTGTGTCCACCAGGAACCAGGACACTGGGATCCACCAGACCCTTGTGTCCACCAGGAACCAGGACGCTGGAACCCACTACACCTGGACCTTTGTCCCCCCCACCCAGGAAGCAGCCACGTGCCCATCACCCTCCCAGAGGTCCACCACGGAACGGGGCCCACCAGGGCCCACGGCACCTTCTTGCCGTCGCGGGGGCGACGTCCCGTCGCGGAGTTGGTGGCTCTGCAGGTCACAACGTCCTTGGCCTCGTAGGAGTCCCCCCGGCGCTTGCAGATGATCAGGGCCTTGTCCAGGAGGAAGCCGTACCTGGGGGCAGCGGTGGCGGTGTCCCTGGGTGCCCAAGGCCACCCCGTGTCCCAAGGTGTCCCCAAGGTGTCCCTGGGCTCCCATCCCACCCCCGGCCCTGTGGGGGTCCCGTGGAGATCCCTCTTTTCCTGTGTCCCCGTGTGTCCCGTGATGTTCTCATGTCTCTGTGGGTCTCTTCATGGTGTCCCCATGGGTGTCTCCAGGTTCCTGTGGTGTCCCCATGGTGAGGTGTCCCCACGGGTGTCCCCTTGTTCTTATGGTGACCCCATGGATGTCCCCATGGTGTCCCCATGATGTTCTCATGTCTCTGTGGGTCTCTTCATGGTGTCCCCATGGGTGCCTCCAGGTTCCTGTGGTGTCCCCATGGTGTGGTGTCCCCACGGGTGTCCCCTTGTTCTTATGGTGTCCCATGGGTCTCCTTGTGGTGTCCCCATGGGTGTTCCCATGTCCCCATGGGTGTCCCCTTGTTCTTATGGTGTCCCCATGGGTGTTCCATGGATGTCTCCATGTTCCTGAGTGTCCCCGTGGTGTCCCCATGATGTTCTCATGATGTTCTCATGTCTCTGTGGGTCTCTTCGTGGTGTCCCCATGGGTGCCTCCAGGTTCCTGTGGTGTCCCCACGGGTGTCCCCACGGGTCTCCTCATGGTGTCCCCATGGGTGTTCCCATGGATATCCCCATGGGTCTGCTCGTGGTGTCCCCATAGTGTGGTGTCCCTATGGGTGTCCCCTTGTTCTTATGTGTCCCCATGGGTCTCCTCATAGTGTCCCCATGTGTGTTCCATGGATGTCCCCATGGCCCCGTGGTGTCCCCATACTGTGGTGTCCCTATGGGTGTCCCCTTGCTCTTATGGTGTCCCCATGTCCCCACGGGTCTCCTCATGGTGTCCCCATGGGGTGGTGTCTCATGGATGTTCCATGGATGTTCCCATGGCCCCGTGGTGTCCCCATGGGTGTCCCCTTGTTCTTATGGTGTCCCA